>VDFB02231606.1:0-12838 GCA_007258455.2 Sequoia sempervirens
TCACAGAAGATCGGTTGCAAATAGGTTTAAGTCGTAGATCACTAATCAGGAACACCATTATAATTACATTTATCCGCATAGATGTAAATATATGTGAATTGTAAATTACTTGTAGGGCAGTTTTAATTTGATTACTGTTTCTTTAAGTATATACATATAATCATTGGTTTAATTTGGTGTTTATATTAATGTAAAAAAAAATAAAAAATTATTAATGCTTTGTATATTGATCTATGTGTATTGATTTTATATATATATATGAATTGTACTTAATTTTAGATTAGTTTTAAATTGATAATAACATGATAGGTTGCAAGTAGTTTTATCCAATGTGTGATGAGTATTTCAATGGAGAATTATAACGTGAAATTAAATGTCTAAATTAAAAGGAATTTTTATGCATTGAGTTATGATTGGAGCAATTCATTTCATGTATCAAAACGTGTCTTATTATATTGTTGTTTACGAATTCTCTTGCATAATATTATTTCATGAATAAAAAAAAAAAATTCTTTTATTGGGGAACCCTTAGAAGTGTATCATTTTGGTTAGGGACCGAAGTAATTCCAAAGGTGGGGTATTATAGTTCTTTTGATTCTGGTTGAAATTTGGAAAGTGTGACATTTATGGTTTGGTTTTGTCGTTGGGTTGTACCAGAATGTGGAAATGCTTCCTCGTGATTAGTGAGATGATTGTGCCTCACATTTGATTGTCCTTTGATGAAATTATTTTATCTTGTACAATCTGTGTCGTTATTGTGCTGTGATTGAATGATTAGAGGGAGTGGCTCTGAGTGGGTGGTTGGCGCACAAAGGGGCGCCAGGATAACTCTCGTCAGAGTAGATCTAATAAGTGATAATTAAAATAATTAACTAGGATTGGGTAGTAACACACTAAAAAGATAGTTATTGCCTCATCCGCCTTGAGTGCTATCACAGACTAAAGGGGATTGAGAAGGTCGTGGTTGGCATGTTCGTTGCCTTGTCTTCGCGAAAGGTAACGGATCCGCATGAGCAACCCTATGGAGCGGCACCTTGAGATAGGTAGCCTGGATAACCATAGATGGAGGCGGCTCCTAGCGCTCGAGTGCCTGGATAATCCGTCAGTAGATGGAGGCGGTGCCTTGTGATAGGGATGCCTAGAGAATCCATGTCAAGCCATGCGATGACACTCCCCTCTAACATTCATATTTATGTTGTCTTTTGGAAATCCTCTGGAATCGGTCATTTGCTTCATATTGTTGTTCGAATTTGACTATTTTTATGTGTTGTGTAATTTTGTCTTATTGATCAGGAGTTTATGTTTGTTGGTCTTGGTCGGGAACCTCTTCCTTTGCAACTCCTAGCATGGGGTTGGTCGGGTGGTTCATGTTTTTGCACCCCGTTGGGATTTTCTCTTTTATTGTAGGTTCATTTGACAGTGTTGAGTTGCAGTTTCAGTGGATTATACTTCGTGGGTTCCAGATCTATGCATTTATGTGGTTCTTTTTATTGATGTATCATTCCCACCTAGTTGGGAAAGTCTTGTATAAGTTTGCACATGGTGCTATTGTAATGTAATCATATAATGATGCAGTGTACTTTATTTGTAACATGATCTTGAGGAGGATTCATAATGATGTTATATGGTGTTTGATTTATTATTTTATCGTAACCTATTTATTTATTTATTGATGCTTAATTACCTTTATATGGGCCGGTTAAAAATATTGAATCATGTAATGAATAGTTAATTATGTATGTTAAGTAATGACCTCGTGTTCCTCAAGGGAATTAAGTTATGCAAATTTATTTATGACTATGTTATGTTAATTATTACTCTCTAAAAAAAAAAAATGGTTGCATTTTACTTAATTCCTTTGGGGTTGCGTGGCGGGGCGTTACAACTTGGTATCAGGGCCAGGTTGCTAACACTGGGTCCCTTGGGTAGTTGGTGTCCGTTAGGCAATCGTTGTGCTAGCTTTGATCTTACATACTATAACTGTGTGCAGGATCATGCCTCGAGCTAGAGGTCGTGGCCGTAGCCGTGGAAGAGGCCGAGGTGGTGGTTGAACAGGCAGTCATCATAGCCCATCCCCACCGAGTCTCCATGTTTCGGGACATGAGGAAAACTCCAATCCTCAAAGCAATCCACCAGTTGGTGACCAGAATCAAGGGCAGCCTGGTTTGGATGGTCAGTTGCAACGTCTTCTAGGAGAACTCCTGGATCGTTTGGGACCTAGGACTCAGGAAGAGTCACAGATCAAAAGAGAGAGAGAAAGGTCTCCAAGGCATAGGGATGTTCCAGCAGATCAGGATGCAGTAATAGCAGGATATATGAGGGATTTGTTGAGAGCTCACCCTCCTACCTTTGATGGCTCGGGAGGAGGCTTGGAAGCAGAAACCTGGTTGATAGATTTGGATCGTTGCTTCGCAATGCACCCATTCGGTAGCAATACCAAGGATCGGTGTGCAATAATGCATTTGCGGGGTTTCGCCTCTACTTGGTGGAGGTTAGAAGAACAGAAGTTGCACCTGGATATCAGTGTGGTTACATGGGAATTGTTCTTGGACAGGTTCAGGGCTCGATTTCTTTCCGATCACTGGAGGTAGCGCAGAGCCGATGAGTTCCATGATCTTAAGCAGATGTCTATGTATGTTGAGCAGTATGAGCGGCGGTTCTATGAACTCAAGCAATATGCTGGGATTAATCATGATGAGGGGTTGCTTGTTCAGCATTTTGTTCGGGGTCTGAATGCACGTATCAGTGGTGGAGTAAGAGTCTTCGAACCGAAGACAATGGAGGTGGCAGTGGAAAAAGCTCGGTTGGTAGAGGAAAACTTGGCTATGGCTCTTGGAGGGCACGTTGGAGTTCAGATTGGCAGTGCTCCGGCACCAGGTACAGGTTCTAGAGGTGGGCAGTCTCAGTATGCAGGGTCTGCTAGGAACTTTCAGAGGCCATCTAAGGGTGGTTCACACCAACAGCAGTCTCAACCCAAGCAGAATAAATCACAGTCTCAGCAAAAGAACTGGGTTCAGGGCAAGAGGATTCGTAGTTGGCAGCGAGATAAACCTGATCGTGCTGTGCAGCCAGCACAAAGTGCACAGTCGGCACCATCCAGAGGTAGCTTTCAGCAGTCAAATGCACACTCTAAGGTTAGAGGCTTTGGTAGAGGAACAGGTTGTTTCTCGTGTGGGCAGCAGGGGCATATTGCCAGACAGTGTCCACAGAAGTCTACTTCAGAACTTAGTCAGAGGCCAGCCATCTCAGAGCCTACAGTAGCAGATGCAGGGAGATCTCATCAAGTTTTTACAGCAGTAGATAATCAGCAGGCCGAGCATCAGGGTACTGTGATTGAAACATCAGGTGTGTTGAAGGGTACTAAAGTCTCCATACTTTTTGATTCTGGTGCTTCTGATTCATTTATATCTCCTTCCGTTGTGAAGCGATGTGGTTTGGTGGCATCTAGGCAAGGCATGGCTTGGTAGGTTGAGCTAGCCTCGGGGTCAAAGATTCGTGTAGAAGAGTTTGTTCCGAGTTGTAAGTTAGATTTGGGAGCCTTTTCGACTCAAGTGGACCTTCGGATCTTACCCTTGGGCTCATATGATATAGTCTTGGGAATTGATTGGTTGTGTTCACATCATGCTTTATTGGATTGTCGTCGGAAGGCAGTATGGTGTACCGATGATTTGGGAAAGGAGGTGGAGATCGTGGGCACTCAGAGGCCTATTTCCTTGCGGATGATCTCTGCCATGTAGTTAAAAAGGTTGTTCCGTCAGGGTTGTCAGCTCTTTGCAGTAGCAGTGCATGATCTCGAGACTAATGATAGTCGAGAGAAATCATTAGATGATTATCCTCTTCTTAAGGGGTTCGCTGACGTGTTTCCGAGTGAGATCCCTGGAATGCCGCCTAAGCGGGATGTAGATTTTCGGATAGACCTAGTACCTGGAGCTGAGCCTATCTCTCGGGCGCCGTACCGAATGACCATGCAGGAACTTCAAGAGCTTCGTCTCCAGTTGGAAGAGTTGTTAGCAAAAGGGTTTATCCGTCCAAGTGTCTCTCCTTGGGGAGCACCCATGATTTTTGTGAAGAAGAAGGATGGTTCTCTTTGCCTATGCATTGATTATAGACAGTTGAACAAAGTAACAGTGAAGAATCGTTATCCCCTGCCCAGAATAGATGATCTCTTCGATCAGATAAGAGGGGCAAAGATATTTTCCAAGATTGACCTAAAGTCCGGATATCACCAGTTGAGGATTGCAGAGCAGGATATTCATAAAACTGCATTTCGCACTCGATACAGACATTACGAGTTCACAGTGATGCCGTTTGGGTTGACAAATGCACCTTCAGTATTCATGAGTTTGATGAATGGGGTGTTCAGGACCTTTTTGGATAGATTTGTTCTTGTGTTCCTCGATGATATTTTGATTTATTCTAGGTCTATAGAGGAACATGAGGAACATCTCAAGCAGGTTTTGCAATGTTTGAGGGATAACCAATTGTATGCCAATTTGGAAAAATGTGATTTCTACAAGACAGAAGTTCAGTATCTTGGTCACGTTATCTCAGGTGAAGGAATCTCTGTGGACCCTGCAAAGATTCAGGCTATTGTGGATTGGCCCGTACCAACTAATGTCTCAGAAGTCCGCAGTTTCATGGGGCTTGCAGGTTATTACCGGCGGTTTGTCCAAGGCTTTTCTAGGATTGCGCATCCCATTACCTCTCTCCAGAGAAAAGGGAATAAATTTTTGTGGTCAGAAAAATGTCAGTAGGCTTTTCAGACTCTTAAGGAGAAACTGACAAGTGCACCTATTTTGGTAGTACCAGATCCGGCAGGAGAGTTTGTGGTGTGTACTGATGCCTCCTTGGAAGGCCTAGGGGCCGTCTTGATGCAGGAAGGGCGTGTGATTGCATACGAGTCCCAGAAACTTAAAGATCATGAATTGAATTATCCTACTCATGATCTTGAGTTGGCCGCGGTGGTTCATGCTCTGGTCAGATGGAGACATTTTCTCTTGGGGCATCAATTCAAGTTGCATACGGATCATCTTAGTCTACAATACATATTTACGCAGCCGAATTTGAATGCTAGATAGAGGAGATGGATGGAATTTTTATGTGAGTATGATTTCGAAGTAAAATATATTCAGGGTAAGGAGAATGTGGTGGCTGATGCTTTGAGCAGGCGTAGGCATGAGATTTCGGCTATGACTCTTGGTATTGATTTAAAGAGTCAAATTCTCAATGCTCTCCCTTCAGACAGTTGGTACTCTGAGGTGAAGTCTGAGATCGAGTCAGGCCGGTCTCTTGAAGGAAAATTTGTTGGGTACTCTTTGGATTCTGATGGTGTTTTGCGATATTCAGGGCGTATGTATGTACCTCCTGCAGAGGGTCTTCGTACCCTAATTTTGACTGAAGCCCATAGGGCTCCCTATTCGGCACACCCAGGGGTTAAGAAAATGTATGCGGATCTGCGTTCATTATATTTTTGGTCAGGAATGAAGCGAGATATCGCCGATTTCGTAGCTAGATGTCTGGAGTGCCAGAGGGTAAAGGCAGAACATCATCATCCGGCAGGATTACTACAGCCTAATCTTGTTCCTGAGTGGAAATGGGATATCATTTCTATGGATTTTATCGTTGGTTTGCCCATGTCTTCTAGGCGTCATGATGCAATCATGGTCACTGTGGACAGGTTAACCAAAGTAGCTCATTTCTCTCCTATCAGATCGTCTTATACTGCATCTGTAGTAGCGAGGATTTTTATGGAGGACATAGTTCGATTACATGGTATACCACGGAGGATCATATCTGATAGAGATCCAGTGTTTACATCGGCACTATGGACTTCGTTGCAGCGGTCTCTAGGGACTCAGTTGAATTTTAGCTCTGCCTATCATCCTGAGACAGATGGTCAAACTGAGAGAGTTAATCAGGTGCTAGAGGATATGCTCCGCATGTACGTTATGGATCAGCAATCTCGCTGGGAGGAGTACTTGCATTTGGTTGAATTTGCCTACAATAATGGTTATCATAGCTCCATTGGCATGGCACCTTTTCAGGCTTTGTATGGTCGTCCTTGCCGTACCCCTTTGAGCTGGGATCGGTTAGAGGACAGGGTTCTTCTTGGACCAGACATGCTTCAGGATATGGAACACCAGGTGGCGCGTATCAGAGAGCATCTTGTGGCAGCCCAAGATAGGCAGAAAAAGTATGCAGATGCTCATCGTGTTGATCGGCAGTTTGTAGTTGGGGATCGTGTTTTTCTCCGGGTGCGTCCACGGAAGAGTCCTATCTGTTACGGAAAGGGTTCTAAGTTGGCACCCCGCTTTGTTGGGCCCTTTGAGGTGTTAGAGAGGATCGGACCTGTTGCCTATCGCCTAGCCTTGCCACCTTGTCTGTCGCGGATTCACGATGTTTTCCATGTTTCTGTTTTGAGGCCTTACTTTCCTGATGTTACTCATGTGCTGGATTGGAATGCTTTGCAGGTCGAGGACGGGCAACTAGCTCTAGAGCCCGTGGCCGTGCTTCAGCGTTGGAGTCTCGCCCTCAGAGGCAGAGATATTGAGCAGGTGCGGGTCCAATGGGATCCAAATGATGAAACCTCTGCAACTTGGGAGGATGCATCTCTCATCAGGGAGGCTTACCCTTATTTGTTCTCTGGCTTCCAGGAGTAAGCCATGTTCTAGGAGGGGAGGATGTAATACTCCCATGTTGATTTGCTCATTAGATACTTTTGATACTTTTATGGACACTCTGTGATGTTATGTATGGTGGATTTCTATTTGATCATGTGTGGTTTCTTGGTTAATTTGTTTACTGCTCTTACATTATGTGTGTAGCAATTTATGATATTTTATGCATACATGATTTGATTTGATTTACTATGTAATGATAAGTTCTCAATTTATATGCGTTAATGGTACTATGTTTACGAGGACATGTTAGTATATAATGGTGGAAGGACGGAGTCATATCACTCGCTTGCGAGTGCCCTATTACCCTGCTATTTCCTTTCACCATGTGTTTTGCAATGGAGATTATATGTTACTTGACGTTTAATTGTTTGCAGGGATTACAGGATTAAAAGCCTCGACTCCACCTGCTTCGGCAGGACAGGGCAAGCACAAATCAAACCCAACGGGTACGATGTGGTTAAAAGGAGTTGTAAGGAAGGGTTTCCCGACCCAAGTCCGTCATTTGTATGAGTTTTGAGTCATATGTTAATCCAATTTTGCCTTGTTATTTCAATTGCTTTGTGTTAGATGATTTAATTAATTTATTATTTTGGTGATGGTTAATTTAATTATTTTAGAATTAAAAATTTTGAGTAAGAAGTATTGAGGGTTAGTCATATTTTAATTGAAAGTTAATTATTAATAAACATTTGTTTTAAATCAAATTAACTGGAAGTAAGTTTTAAAATGAAAGGAATCGTTGTTAAAAAGTAAATAAACAAATAATTAAAACTTGCTTTAATTAAATTAAGCGGTGGTAATTTAAATGAGCAAAGGAATAAATAAGAAGGATTAATTAAAATTAAAAAAAAAAGAATCTTGCGGGAGTTATTCAGAAAATTGGTTATTTGGGTAAATCTTCCACGGGAACGGAAGAGGAAAAGAAAAGCTGGGCGGTTGTAAAGGTGATTGGGAGTATTTTTTTAAAAGGAGGTAAAATGTTGAAGGAGGGTTGGTAACAATTTTTAGGAGAAAGGGAGCGGGAGGAAAGGTGCTGAAGAAAAGAAGAAAAAAAAACGCTGGTGTTGGATTCAGCCGCTGAACGCCAGGTTCTTTTCGGATTTCTGTTCTTGTTGCTATATGCTTGGCCTTGCTTTACATTGTTTTGCTGTATTATTTGGTGAATGATAATCTCTAGTTGGATTGAGTCTTGTAGCTTAAAGAAAATTCCTGTCTGTGGAAATTTTGTAGATCTCTCTTAAAATCCTAGGTTAATGTTGTTTAGAATTATTCAATGCAAATTATTGTACATTCATGGTTGATAAAAGAATTACTGCTTGAGAGTCGACCCTGATTTAGAATTATCATCGTACAGGATAATTATTGGATTTCTGTTTGAATTGGGTTTAGGTTAGAGTAGTTTTTTTTTGAGTAAATATATGGTTAGTTTATGCATTTGTATTGGTTTAAAAGTGATGCAATTTTTCTGGTTTCGTTTTCTGGTGAACACTGTCACGTCCATACCCCGAGTGATATATTTACTTCTAGGGCTGAAAATATTATCTTGTTACCCATTCTGGTTTCCTGTTCCGCAAGTTGAGGGGATCGGGCTGATATCCGTGGTAGTCATTTAATCCTTGTGTGTTCTGTCCACTCCGCCTGATACTTGACTTATCGTTTAATTATATGTCCATTGGATAAATTCCTCTCTTCCTTATTTCAAACACGGATTCTGAGTTAATTAATACCGTATTAGAGTGTGGGGTACCCCAAGTCTGTTCTGAAGTTGCATATGGTGATTGCTTTATGGGATTTTGGTTACCCCAGTATGGCCGTCTTCCTTCTTGCGTTGATGCTCTTGTTCCGGTCCAGGTTCCTGTGTGTAAAGAAGAATAAGGTTGGTGGTGATCAGTTTTTTCCCCCCGTTTCCTCCCTTCCAGCAACTGCGTATGCCAAACTTTCTTTGTTTCTGTCTTTGTCTTGAGCGCCGTATCAAATGCCAGGTCTCTTTCCTTCCGCCGTCGGTTGTGTTCACTATCTTGTGGTTATTGCATCCGTTATTAATCTTTCCTTGTGCCTCTGATTTATAGGTGCTTATATTTTGGTTTGTTTGAAAGCCATCCTTCTGCGCCATACTTCATTAGCATACATTCTGGAATCTTGGTATGTGTCGAATTCGATAAGTTGAAGTTTGTTTGTTTTGGATCTTGCCTTGTGTGTAGTCAGTATTTGAACAATTCGAATGCCTTGTATTGTGTCAAATGAATTCTGTTGCCTCTCACTCTGTGCCTGGTATTTCGGTGGTTTTGGGTCCAGAATACCGTTGAGGGAATGCTGTTTTGCCTGTTTCGGCCTTTGATATAGTTATTCAATCCTTGGAGGGCTCATTTTCGTAACTGTATTGTGGCGTTTGTTTCTTTAGCGCTGCCTGTTGGTTTGTAGTAGTGTGTACTGTGCATAGTAGGCTATTTTAATTCTTTTTCTTTTCGTTTTGGGTGTTGTGATTAATCTGGAATGCAATTTCGGTTATATTCTGTCATACTTGATATAGGTATAGGTATTGAGTTAAAATTTAATATTAATGTTAATACTGCATAGCTATATGCGTAGATTTGTACATGTGAAAATTGTGACTTAACGGTAGGATAGTTTTAGATTTTATAGTGTCATAGAAGATCGGTTGCAAATAGGTTTAAGTCGTAGACCACTAATCAGGAACACCATTATAATTACATTTATCCGCATAGATGTAAATATATGTGAATTGTAAATTACTTGTAGGGCAGTTTTAATTTGATTACTGTTTCTTTAAGTATATATATAATCATTGGGTTAATTTGGTGTTTATATTAATGTTAAAAAAATAAAAAATTAATGCTTTGTATATTGATCTATGTGTATTGATTTTATATATATATATGAATTGTACGTAATTTTAGATTAGTTTTAAATTGATAATAACATGATGGGTTGCAAGTAGTTTTATTCAATGTGTGATAAGTATTTCAATGGAGAATTATAACGTGGAATTAAATGTCTAAATTAAAAGGAATTTTTTTATGCATTGAGTTATGATTGGAGCAATTCATTTCATGTATCAAGGCGTGTCTTATTATATTGTTGTTTATGAATTCTCTTGCGTAATATTATTTCATGAATGATAAAAAAAAAAAAAAATCTTTTTTGGGGAACCCTTAGAAGTGTATCATTTTGGTTAGGAACCGACGTAATTCCAGAGGTGGGGTATTATAGTCCTTTTGATTCTGGTTGAAATTTGGAAACTGTGACATTTATGATTTGGTTTTGTCGTTGGGTTGTACCAGAATGTGGAAATGCTTCCTTGTGGTTAGTGAGATGATTGTGCCTCACATTTGATTGTCCTTTGATGAAATTATTTTATCTTGTACAATCCTTGTCGTTATTGTGCTGTGATTGAATGATTAGAGGGAGTGGCTCTAAGTGGGTGGTCGGCGCACAAAGGGGCGCCAGGATAGCCCTCGTCAGAGTAGATTTAATAAGTGATAATTAAAATAATTAACTAGGATTGGGTAGTAACACACTAAAAAGATAATTATTGCCTCATCCGCCTTTGAGTGCTATCACAGACTAAAGGGGATTGAGAAGGACGTGGTGGGCATGTTCGTTGCCTTGTCTTCACGAAGGGTAACGGATCCGCATGAGCAACCCTATGGAGCGGCTCCTTGCGATAGGCAGTCTGGATAACCATAGATGGAGGCGGCTCCTAGCGCTCGGATTGTCTGGATAATTTGTCAGTAGACAGAGGCGGCACCTTGCATTAGGTAGTCTGGAGAATCCATGTTAAGCCATGCGATGACACTCTCCTCTAACATTCATGTTTATGTTGTCTTTTGGAAATCCTCTGGAATCGGTCATTTGCTTCATATTGTTGTTCGAATTTGAATGCTTTTATGTGTTGTGTAATTTCATTTTGTTGATTGTGAGTTTATGTTTTGTTGGTCTTGGTCGGGAACCTCTTCCTTTGCAACTCCTAGCACGGGGGTGGTCGGGTGGATCGTGTTCCGTACCCCGTTGGGATCTTCTCTTTTATGCAAGTTCATTTTGCGGTGTTGAGTTGCAGTTTCAGTGGATTATTGTTCATGGGTTCCAGATCTATGCATTTATGTGGTTCTTTTTATTGATGTATCATTCCCACCTAGTTGGGAAGGTCTTGTATAATTTTGCACATGGTGCTATTGTAATGTAATCATATGATGATGTAATGTACTTGTAATTGTAACCTCGGTCTTGAGGAGAATTCATAATGATGTTGTAACTTTGGTTATTATTTTATCATGTTTCCTATTTTGTTGTTATTGATGTAATTACTGTTATGACTGGATGAAATTATGGATCATGTAATAAGTTAGTTAAGTATTTTAAGTAACGACCTCGTGTTCCTCAAAGGATTAAGTTATGCAATTTGATTTATGATTATGTTATGTTAATTACTACTCTCTTCTATAAAAAAAAAAAATGGTTGCATTTTACTTAATTCCTTTGGGGTTGCGTGGCTGGCGCTACAAAATCTACCAAAATAGGTTTTGGGATGTTGGAAGCTTAGAACTTTAGAAAAATATTTTTCTAGCCTAGCAATGGGACTCATTCACCATAGATGGTGAATCATTCCACCTACACAAATATACAAAGTCTAAGGTTAACTCTATGGGTCCTGGTCTATACTTTTTTGCTTGTCATGTTACCAGATTTGAATCTACAAAAAATGGGCTAAAAGGGCTCTTCATGCTCCAATTAGCATTATGTTGACTATGATGGCTTTGTAACACCTTTTTGACACCTTTCTCTTTAACAAATATTTCTATAATAGCTACAAACACAAATGCAAAGAGGGGAAAAAGGGTTAAGGGTCAGAGTATAGGGATTTTCCTTGGTCAAACCCCGCTTTGGTAATCAAACTCTATGAAATGAAATGAGATAAGATGAGAATGACGAAAAAATAACATGCAAATTTCATAAACTCACCAAACCCTATATGTCAATGCCTACTCCAAGATGCTTGATAATTGCTTGAGTGAATGTTGTTGTGATTGTAACACCCCGTCGTGCGAACCCCAAAGGACAATTAAACATTAATTACTGCACAATTTTTTTTTTAAATAACATAACATACATGTAATACACATCAAGTCATGACATGAATTTCATTTAAGCAGATTCACTAACACATACATCCCTTGGGGTACACGAGGAGTCATTACGAGACTTAGATCCACACAACGACAATAAAGAACAAAAGCCAAATATATAAAGTAAACATTAACAAATGTAACACATACATGAAGATTCATTGATAAGAAACCATCTGTGTACATAAATACAACATATGCATGAATAACTTAACACATTGAATAACAACTGCCATGGCCAAAATCCACACTGAGTTAACATTACATTATAGTGCAATGTTCTAGAGGTACAATGATACAATAGTGTTTCCAAACATAAATGGAAACCATACAGAAGATAACATGATACAAATAAATAGATGAAAACTAGCTCCAAGATGGATACAACTCTGGAGTCGCTGCAACAGCACCAATCCACACCTCTCGATCCTCGACTAGGGACCCAATGGGGTGCTTAGCACGTTCCACCTGACCATGTAAGTCCGAAGACCCACCCCTCGTGCTATGGAGCTGACAAGAAGAGTCCTCAACCAAGAACATCCAAACACAGAACCACAAGACTCAACAACATACAAAAGTATCATAAAACTCAAGGATTACAATGACAAAACCAACAACATCCAAGAATCAACATAATAAATTAAAATCATAAATCTCATCACACAAATCAAAGTAATGACCAGTAAACAAGTACCCAAAGGATGATGATGAAATACTTCCAAATCAAACTGAATTAATAAACATAATACCATTACAAATTGCAATTAAATAATACAATAACATCATATCACAGTACCATAAAAATACAAGATCATAAATCAAATGTAAATGAGATCATACAAGACCACAAAGTATACTAAACATGTATCAAGGCAATACTCCATAAATCAATATAAATCTATTCAACCATAATCTAAACCAACTCCCATAATATACTTCCAGAGGAACACAATAAAGTAAAAACACCTAGGCAACTAGGGAAGAGTGTCATCGCATAGTCCTACATGGGCTATC
>VDFB02231607.1:0-31768 GCA_007258455.2 Sequoia sempervirens
TGGATATTCGTTTCAGAATGGATATCCATTTTGTAAGTTATATAAAAAACAAAAATGGGACCGTTTTGAGTATTTCAATGGTCCCTAAATTCTTTCTGTCATGAAATTCTCATGCTTTCTATCTGCATCAAACAAAATTCATCTTTTCAAAAATTCTCTAATACTTTTTTTAGAATTCCAATCATTTATGTTTGTTTTTTGTCTATGCAATGGGGAGCAACAGTCGACATAAGAGAAAAGGTAAAAGGAAACTTACAACAGATCAAATTAAAGCATATATAGCAAAAGATAGAGAAAGTCATAGGAAAAGAAGACAAGGTATGCAAAATATTCAAATTGAAGCTTCTTCTGAACCATTAAATATTAATTCAAGTGAAGATGAAATAAAAATTGAAAATATTGATCATATTGGAATTGAAAATAAAAACATTGAAATTGAAGATGTGGAAATTGAAAATGAAAATTTGAACAACATTGAGAATGAAAATGTTGTTGAAAATGTTATTGAAAATTTTGAAAATAAAAATGTGATTGAAAATGAATTTGTTATTGACAATGAAAATGTTGTTGAAAATGAAATTGTTATTGAAAATGTTGAAAATAGTGAGAATGAAAATGTTAATAACGTTGTACTTGAAAATGAAAATGTTGATAACATTGAAAATGTTGAAAATGAAACTTATGTAACACCTAATTACAAAAGAACCTCTAAATGGTTGGTTGAAATAGATGAGAACATAACTTATAATCTTGAAGGAAAAAGGTCACAATGAACGATTCATTTGTGAGCTATGAAAATGGTTTAATGAATTCTTTTCCGATAAGACATTAACCGAACAATGTCAACTTTTTGTGCAATTACTTAAGATTTACAAAATGAGACTATTATTAAAAAAATTGAAGATTTGTCCCACAAAAAAAGGGGAAAAAATAGTCTTATTGTAAAAAATCTTTTTAATGCTCTAACCTCTCTTGGAAAGACTAGTAAGGAAAAAGATAAAAGGGCTGCTCTAAGAGTGATCACAACCTCACCAGTAAGCCATCATTTGAGAAATGATCATTTAATGACACAAACTTGTACTGATTTTAACTTAAATCACAAAACATTAAATAGAGCACTCTCAAGAAGAGGAAGACTCGATAGTGCTCTTCAAAATGATACATGGGATTTTAGTGGGAGGCTTCCACATGTTGATAAAAAACTAACTGATAATATAAAGATGCAAATTGAACAATATTGGAATTCTCACTCTAGAGTATCTCTGAATGTAAAGGATTTTTAAAGTTACGAATTGGTAATCGAGATCGTACACCGCATCCTAAACATTTTTTGGAATGTAGCTAAATAATTTTGTACAAACAATTTTGTCAAGAACATCCAAATTTGCAAATCTCACAAGGGGCTTTTGCATCTTGCAAGCCATTTTATTGTGTTCCTATTAAGGTTCGTAATACATGTTGTAAATAACATGTTGAGTTTTCAATGTATCATGAATTGTTATGCCATATGATAGGATGTCATTAGGTCCCATTACTTTAGAAGATAAAATTCAATATGTCTACCAGGTAGTGTTCAAGGAAATTTGCAATAAAAGAATTCTGGAGTATCTCCCTTAGATTTTTTGACTTTTTAGAACAACTTAGTAGTAATTCTAACTTCAAGCCATCTAACTATAAAACTATAAAGCAATTTATCCTAAGAAAACAGGAAATTTTTAAATTGACAAACATAAGAAAACTAATTTAGAAAGCATGATAACTGAATTAAAAAGTACATAAATGATTAAACTAAGAAGCTGATAAACTATAAAAACAAAAAAACTTATAACAATCCATAAAAAATCTTCTTTAACAGTAAAGATTCTAACAATTAACAACAAGAAACTACGGAAGTAAAAGACAACAAATACTTCAAAACTTAGATTTTACAGTAGTAAATTCGATAATTCTCTACAGAACAACAATTTAATATAAGAAAACACTTATCTACTTAAGTTATCTCCCTTCGAGTGGCCAACTCATGGGTTATCACGTTCATTCTCAGCTCACATCCACAATTATTTCAGAAATGCTTCTATCAACCATAATTATCATCCATAACTCATAACTCATAAATTTTAAATAATAATCTCTTTATTCATAAACTTCTAAATTTTTTTTGATAGTATAACATTACTTTTTAACTGGATGTTTTGGTTATGGAGATCATGTCTTTTATAGAAAAACTCTAACTACATCCTATATTTTAGATGGTATGGATAACTATTGAAAATATCTAAAATAGATCTACGAATAACTCATATGTTTTTAAAACCCATTACAACAGTATTTAAGAGGCTCAAGTCGAGCCATAAATTTTTTGACTCAAAGCATAATAGAAATAAAAACTTTAAAGAGTAACTATATCTTCGGTCCATCACCCTAAAGTTTCGGAGCATATTTCCAACATACATCTTCAACCTGTTCTGGAGCACGTGTTGGTTGAATGCTTCTAATCTGCAACTTGATGACTGATTATTATCTACAAAACACTTAAAACAACCCATTAAATCTGTATTGGCAAAATACTTCAAGAAATCAAAAGAAATGAAGTTTATACAATTTCTCACTAAAAGTTAAGCAATTATTTCTCCTAAAATTTAATTAATTGGCAGAGGATAGGGATTTGCATATGTGAAATAGGTCTTTATGGTATTATTATGATGAGGTTATTTTTACCTCATCACCATATTAGTTCTACTTTGCATACTGACGGAATGTTGCAAGAGTGTCATGCAGTACAACTTCCCAAGTCATCCAGGGAGTTGTTAGATTCATTTTTATGCATTAGAGGTGATGGTTGCTTATTTTATAGAAATGGTTGTTTAAATGAAACATGCTTGCAATGTGGTGGTTTATCAAAGTTTGTAACATGCTTTCATGAGGGCAGCGATCATGATTTTGGTAACAAAATTGTTGAGAATTTTTTTTTGAGATAGTCAAATACATATTGAAGAGTGGAGGTGAGGGTTCTAGATGTGAGTTTGTTACAAGAGAGGTAAGTATTGTTGATATTATTTTAGATTTTAAGAAAAATGTTTTCTATAAGTATGCAAGGCATAGCCACAGGTCGCAGTGGTTGGATAAAAAATTCAGGATGTGTAAGGACTCTTTCCCCATTGGAATTATTGTATATGTAGTTGATTTTGCTGAAAATTACACATTGCAACTACAAAATGAAGTTCAATCACAATATTATAATTCTATTTAAATTGTTATTTTTGTCCACATAACATATAGGCATTCCCTTGATAGTACAAAGGAGGATAGGCAGATAATTAGGGAGTACCATTTTTACATGAGTGATGATATATCTCATTCATATGAGTTTGTACAACATCATTTAAATTTTTTTTTGAGTTCTTGCAAGAAAAAGGAATTGCAATGGTTCAAAATCTAATTTGGTCAGATAACTACATAGGGCAATTCAAGAATGCTCGCATGTTTTATTGGTTGAGATAGATGCATATAGAGAGGGGTGTACCACATATTTGGAGTTTTTTGAAGTTGGGCATGGAAAAGGTGAGCATGATGGTGCAGGTGCATGTGTGAAGAGAGCTTTGGTTAAGGAACAAATGAAGATCAGAGGTGGTGCAACATTCAGTGATGCACGTTCTATTGTGGATTGGTGTACTTATGTACTATCACAAGGAGGGACACTTTGATTCACAAGTGTGTAGGTTCTTTTGGTTGGTTGAGGAGGGCACAGTGGGAGACAAAATGGAATGTCAAAAAATTAGAGATTCTTCAAAGATGCATTCATTTTGAAGCTCAAATGCGAGTGCATGGACCATATGGACATGGGAGATGGCTTGTTTTTGTCAAAATTGTATTCAGTGTGATTGGGATCAGTGCGAGTCAAGTGATTGGGTAGATACTTGGATTCCACAGTACCTAACCCCCTTATTTGTACCAAAATACTCATTAGAATATTTATAGAAAGTTCACTTGACTACGATCATCTTTTAGATCTTATATAGCCAAGACATGTCTATGCAGTTGTAGCACCGTAGGGGAATGAAGAGGGATCTGAATATTGGTTGGCACGATGTGCATAGAGAAAGAAAAATATGACATAACCGATGATAGATGATGATGGGTTCATGTATCCTACAGGTTCAGTTGTTGTTTCTTGAACTTCGTTGCATTAGCATTTCATCATTGTTTAGGTTGTTGACAATAATATAGATTTGTTATTCTAAGACTCTTTTCTAGTTTGCATTAGCATTTCATCATCATTTAGGTTGTTTAGATGAAATATAGATTTGTTATTCTAAGTATATTTAGATGTTGATAAAAAACTTACGATCACATAGGTTCAGTTGTTGTTTCTGAAACTTGGTTGCAAACATAGATGATTAGAAAGAATGAAATACCTACATTTGGAGACTATGAGAAACACAAAACCATTCTTGTGTATTCGCACCTTGTTATAGCAACAAATGTTAAGTTATTGAGACATCATGCTAGACCAAAAACAAAAAAACTATGGACAATTAGTAGTGTTGATCATGAAGCATTACTGGAAACTCTAAAGGTAGGAGATGACCCTTTAGACACACTTGAGTAGAAGATCATTTGATGTATGGGACAAGTATGATATTGTTCATCACATTTTGATATTGTTTATCTGCTAAGGTTCATATAGATTTGTTAGTCTAAGCATCTTTTCTATTGTGACCATATAGATTTATCATTCGAAGTATATTGCGATGTTCTTGGCACAATTGATCATAGAGCTATTGCAACAATAGCCAGCTATGATCCTTTGGTAGAGGCATGTGGCATATTAGAATAATATATAGATTGGTTATTGTAAGAATCTTTTATAGTTTGCATTACCATTTCATCATCAATTAGGTTGTTTAGAATAATATAGATTTGTTATTCTAAGCATCTTTTCTAGTTTTCATTACCATTTCATCATCACTTAGGTTGTTTAGAATAATGTAGATTTGTTATTCTAAGCATCTTTTCAAGTGTATGTAATTTAACTGCTACCTTGATGGTTTGTACATGTGTTTATCACTCCAGAATGTCAACATGCTACTATTGTGGAAGACTGTGCCGACCATGAAGGAAACATGTGATCTATTTCCTTCCCCTACTGGGAAATGACTATGTATTAGGGTCATTTGTTATATTCCTATATGGCATTTTGTAAATCCCACATTTGATAGCAATTATTGAATGATAATATCATGTGTATTGTGTATACTTTACATGTATTCAAGTGCATACTTTACAACTTATGTGTATACTTTGTCAGTTATGAGTTCCAATGTATACTTTATGACCTGTGTGTTTTCATGTGTATATTTTTTCACTTACTCACGAGGAACAAAACGAACCCTAAACCACTTTGCGCCTTTACATCGTATCCATTTGACCCTTTTTCCATCAACTGAAAACTCGACACCATAGACAAACGCCTTAGAGATATCAAAAAATGAGAGAGGTTATTGTAGAGGGCCCCTATGTGATCCCATACACTAAAACATATTGTTTCTAGGTGACACGGTTTCTGAGTAATAGCCCATTAAAGATTGTTATCTTTTAGCACTTTGGACTCTTAAGAGAAATTGCCGGTCCAATGTAGCTCAAAGTGGTTCAGCATGTTTGGGTGCAAACGAGGACCATGCCTAGAATAAATGTACCCATCTGAACGTGTTGGATCAATTCATTTGGTTGTACGAGTTACAGAATGAAAGTTGCACCACTTTACAACTTTACACTATTTGCATCTGATAATTTTTTTATCAATTGAAAACTCATCACCGTGAGAAAATACCTCTGAGATAGAAAAAACTAAGAGATTTTACTATAGAGGGTCCCAACATGATCCCATAGCCTCAGACGGAGAGTCTATAAGCATCACGATTTTTGAGAAATAGCCCTACAAAGATTGCTACCTTTTAACACTTTGGACTCTTAAGGGAAATCATTGGTCCAATGTAGCTCGGAGTGGTTCAGAATGTTTGGGTTCAAAAGAGGACTATTCCAAGCGTAAACATACCCATCCAGACATGTTGAAACATTCCATTTGATCGTACAAGTTGCAAAATGAAAGTTGCACCACTTTGCAACTTTACATTGCTTGCATTTGACAACTTTTTCTGCAACTAAAAACTCATCACCATGAGAGAACGCCTCCAAGATAAAAAAAAATCAAGAGAGGTTATTGTAGAGGGCCCTAACATAATCCCATAGCCTCAGACAGAGAGTCTATAAGCATCACAGTTTCTGAGAAATAGTCATTCAAAGATTGTTGCCTTTTAGCACTTTGGACTCTTAAGGGAAATCACAGGTCCAATGTAGCTCGGAGTGGTTCAACATGTTTGGGTGCAAAAGAGGACCATTCCTAGCGTAAATGTACCCATCCGAACGTGTTGGAACAGTTCATTTGGCGTAGGAGTTGTAGAACGAAAGTTGCACCACTTTGCAACTTTACACTGCTTGCATTTGACAACTTTTTCCTCAACTAAAAACTCATCACCATAGGAAAATGCCTCTAAGATAGCAAAAAAAAAGAGAGGTTATTGTAGAGGTTCCCAAAATTATCCCATCACCTCAAACAGAGAGTCTATAAGCGCCACATTTTCTAAGAAATAGCCTTTCAAAGATTGATGTCTTTTAGCACTTTGGACTCTTAAGGGAAATAATCAGTCCAATGTAGTTCGGAGTGGTTCAAAATGCTTGGGTGCAAAAGAGCACCATGCCTAGTGTAAACGTACCCATCTAGATGTGATGGAATAGTTCGTTTGGTCGTAAAAGTTGTAGAACGAAAGTTGCACCACTTTGCAACTTTACACTGCTTGCATTTGACAACATTTTCCTCAACTAAAAATTTGTCATCATGGGAAAACACCCCCGAGATAGCAAAAATCAAGAGAGGTTATTGTAGAGGGTACCAACACATTCTCATAGCCTTAGACGAAGAGTTAGTAAGCATCACGGTGTCTAAGAAATAACCCTTCAAAGATTGCTTCCTTTTAGCACTTTAGACTCTTAAGGGAAATCATCGGTCCATTGTAGCTCAGAGTGGTTTACCGTGTTTAGGTGCAAAATATGACTATTCTTAGTGTAAACATACCCATATAGATGTGTTGGAACAATTCATTTGGTCGTACGAGTTGCAAAGAAAAAGTTGCACCACTTTGCAACTTTACACTGCTTGCATTTGAAAAAAAATTCCTCAACTAAAAACTTGTCACCATGAGAAAATTCCTCCAAAATAGAAAAAAAGAGAGAGGTTATTGTATAGGGTCCCAACACAATCCATTAGCCTTAGACAAAGAGTCTATAAGCACCACGGTTTCGAGAAATAGCCCTTCAAAGATTGTTTCATTTTAGCACTTTGGACTCTTAAGGGAAATCGTCAGTCCAATGTAGCATGGAGTGGTTCAACATGTTTGCGTGCAAAAGAGGACCATGCTTAGTGTAAGAATACCCATCTGAACATGTTGGAATAGTCCATTTGTTCGTACGAGTTGCAAAATGAAAGTTGCACTACTTTGTAACTTTACATTGCTTGCATCTGATAACTTTTTCCTCAATTGAAAACTTGTCACCACAGGAAAATGCATCTGAGATAGCAAAAACTAAGAGAGGTTATTGTAGAGGGTTCCAACATGATCCCATAGCCTTAGATGAAGAGTCTATAAGAATCATGGTTTTTGAGAAATATCCCTTCAAAGATTGTTGTCTTTTAGCACTTTAGACTCTTAAGGGAAATCGTTGGTCCAATGTAGCTTAGAGTGATTCAATGTGTTTGGCTACAAAAGAGGACCATTCCTAGCATAAACGCACCCATCCAAACATGTTGGAACAGTTTGTTTGGTTGTACAAGTTGTTGAACGAAAGTTGCACCACTTTGTAACTTTACACTGCTTGCATATGACAACTTTTCCTCAACTGAAAACTCATCACCGTGGGAAAACACATCCGAGATAGAAAAAACTAAGAGAGGTTATTGAAGAAGGTCCCAACACAATTCCATAGCCTTAGACAAAGAGTCTTTAAGTCTCACGATTTTCTGATAATAGCCCGTCAAATATTGCTTCTTTTTTACACTTTGGACTCAAAGGAAATCGTTGGTCCAATTTAGCTCAAAGTGATTCGACAAGTCATGGAGTTCTATTTGGTTTTTTTAAAGGTAGTATCACACTAATTTGATCTGTTTAATGGTTGTGTCATGGTTGAGTGATGTCTTAATTGTTGATATGATTATTGTATAGATTTCACATGAACAATCTAATGAAAATGTATCTTGTTCAGTTGTAAGGACTTTATTTGAATGTGGCATCAAACCCCTATGATTGAAAGATAGTGATTTTTATTCAAGATGATTTTATACCTTTTACATCTTATTAAGCTTGAATGCACATTGACTGACATTGATTTTTATCAAGATGATTATATTACTTTTGAATGAACATTGTAACATGACATATATTTCATTAAGTGGTGTCAAATTTTCATTAATTTTAACTTCTTTTGAAATAAAAATCAGCTTCCCACTTCATTACATGAGTTCAAAAAACAAAATAGTGTCCAATGTAAATTCATTCAACAGAGCTTGAAATCATGGGTATTCTTAAATTGAGAGTTTGATAAAAATGTATTGGTAGACATGTATGAAAAATGTGGTACAATAGAAAAGGAAATGAATTGTTTGAAAAAACTCCACAAAGAAATATGGTTTCATGGAATGTAATGTATGTGAAACTTAATATGAATGAACTCTAACATAGTGGATTACCAATTGTAATTCATAAGTTCTATTAAAATGCAATTTTGTTAATCTATAACATACATTATCAATCATAACTTTAAACCATTAATATAATTATACATTCCATTTTGAAAATTCAAAGTAGAAAGACATGCACACGAGGAAAAAATTATATCGAATATCAATTCTTATATATCAAACTATGTTTATGCATATACAAATTTGGCATATGCCTACTCAGAACAAGTTTTACAACAAGTTTTACAAAATATGGCATATATGCCATCTCAAGATCTATCAAACCCTAAGTACATACAAATCTATATCATATCCTAATTTTGTACCAAACCATCAAAATCAAGCCTCCTCGAAGAAGTTAGTTGCTTTGAAGTTTCTTGCACAATAACAATTCAAACTACAAATTAGATTAATTATGTGAATGGTTGATAAGATAGACTAGTAAATAGAAACTTATATACAATCATTTATAAATTATGAATTTAACATCAAAATTAGTATACATGTACTCTATTATATCAATAATGCAATTCTTGTTTACCTCAAATCTTTCCCTCTTTTCTGCAAGATGTTCTGCATATGATTGTCCCTTAGGATGATCGAGACTCCTCGTATAAAGTAATGATCTCACACTCATCACAGTGCTAAGTTGAGTAGAGGACTATAGCAGATAAAATAAAAATGATATAAATTAACATATAATTGTTGACAAATAATCATATCTACTAAACACATATCTACTCCTATCTAAACATAAATATCTACAATATAAAATAAACACATACTCATTGTGATGCTACGACATGAGATGGGCTCATAGTGGATGAATTAGTAAAGATGGTTTCCTACATAAAAATGACAAGAATGTAACAAAATTTAAATGCACATGCACATATAATCATAATGTCAAGAATAAAAAATATATATCTATTGTGCAACTTCATTCAATGAGTCAAACCCAGTCAACAAGGATGTATAAGAACAAGGTTGTTGCATAAAAATACAAGATTACATTAGGCTATTAATATATGTAGTACATGTATTTAAACATAATAGATTTAAAAAATTAACATGTTAAATAAAAATTTAAATAATACGGTCTACTAATTCTCTAGGGAAAATGAAATGGCAGTATGCGTAGCCTCTTGCACTTGCGACAACTACTCCTCTGTCAACAACTATTAAAGATTCCAACACATAAACATATATTAGTTCAAATAACTCTCATAAAATATAAAAGAATTCACATAAAACACACTATGAAATTACTTTAAGTCTTACCTGTCCTCCCATATCGTTCATGGCAGTCGATGTCTCTCCTACAAATGCTCCACTTCATTCTCTATCAACTCCTACATCTAGCATATCATGAACCTCATAGTCAGATGTGTCTATGGGAGCCTTAGTGGACCGTTGGAGAGGACTAAAACATAAATTGTTGCATGTCATGAAATGATGAAGCACACAAATATGTCCCAAAGAGGACAATGTACCAGTGGGAGCTGATGGTGATGTGTCAATGGGATTTGCTGCAGCAGGTGCACCACCATCATGCTAAGATGCATTAGGTGTAGCACCACTGTGATGGGATGCACCGTCAAATGGTTGTACAACATGATGGCTCTGCGTAACCAAATGATCACTTAATGAATGTAACGCATAAATGCTCAAAGTCCCTGCATCTATATAAATCTCAAGGTAAGGTAGTGGAGTCAGAGAAGCAATAGGTGCAGGAGGACGAATTGGGGTGACTCGGCATGCTCTAGGTCTATCCTGTGGCGTCCCTCTACCAACACCCTGGAAATCTTGCATGTCAAAGTAATGACATGTTTCCCTAGCACAAACTCAACATATAATTTTTGGAGAAAATACTAAGGGACATCAAGATTGTTGTTGGGTGGTTTATCAAAACCAACCACCAATGTCTCCAAAAATTATCTAATATGCCTCTATGGGTGCACCATTTAATTGAAAATTTTGGTTTCTGCACATTAATGGGCTGCCTTGTTCTTTGATAGATGAATAACTGGGCTAATTGGGCTTTCTCAATATCAAGTGCCTTCATCTCATCATATGCTAACCCATTGGCATAAAATTGTCTTTTTTCCTATCGCCACTGTGCAAATCTATTATGCCAAGTTGCCAAAGTTTCAACATTTGAAATGATTGTTTCCAAAGTGTTTTTCATGTCTAATAGCTCATCGAGTGTCTCATAGATTCGACATAAATCTTAATTGATCTAAATTTCTATGAATAGACTTATGTATTGTTGACACATTTTTATTTGGAAACAATGGTTGTATTGAAGGAGGATTTGGAGGGTTTTCATTTTGTGCAGGATTAGGGTTTTCATTCTATGCAAGATCAGGGTTCTCATTTTGTGCGGGGTTTGGGTTTTCATCTTCTGAAGGGTTTGGATTTTCATGTTGATCCATTTTAAAATTATTATTGATAAATGTTTTTAAAATTAACAATGATTTTAATGCAATAAAAAACCTATCAAATTTACCCTATTTTTTTACTAAAATTCAAAAAAACAATGCAAAAAGAATATAAATTGAATAAAAACACAAAAGTCCAAACATACCTTTGAAATTTGATTGATTTTGGGAAAAATGAAATCCTAGGAATGGATATCTGAGTTGGAGAAGAGAAAAATCCACGCACAGCCAGTTAATTGTGAGCTCTCGGGTTTTTTCATTTTTAATTTATAGCACAAAAAACAGATATCTATTTCCTATTCTAAAGTATTTTTAATAGATGGTTGGGTTCGAGACTCGACCATATGATATTGGCAATGGTTTTTTTCAAATATATGATATAAAAAAATAACATATAATATAATATATATTATAATATATATTATTATATTATAATATAATATACATTATATTAAATGTATGATATAATATATTATATATATTATTATACTATAATATATATAATATTATATTATAATATAATATACATTATATTATGTATGATATAATATATATCATATTAATAATATAATATATATATATATATTTGGTTGGTAAATTATATGTTTTATTAATAATATACTGGGATTTATCCTACCCCAAAATAGGGATGGTTACAAGGGGAACGATCTCCCGAAAGAAAGGAAGCCAATTGAAGGACCAAGAGTGATAACAACAAACCACAAAACCTCGTATCAAGGGACAACGAACAATCAAACATGACCTTTACCTTTGGTACCTCCCTTAGTCTATGATTGGAGGACCATGTCAAAGGTTTCATTCATTCTCTTCTTGTTTTTCTTTCCCTTCACAACAAGCCAACCCTCCTCCATCCTTCCAGCCTCCTTTTTCCATTCCTTAGATGTGGCATGATGAGTCAATGCCTCTCCATGTTCTCCACCCACTATTTTCCCACATTGACCCTCTACATCTCCATTCACCTCCTCTTTTTCATTCACCCTCGTTGGACTTGATTTCTCCCTACAATCCAAAGTTTTAGTACTGTGATGGTTTTACATAGCCACATTTTCGCCAACACTCTTTGCATCACCATAGCTTGGGGTAGGTACCTCAACATGACCCGACCCTTCCAGCTAATCTGAAACCCTATTTGGCTGATGTAGTTTAGAATTACCCACAAATTGAGAGTAGCTCTTACCCTGCTCTTCCTTCTTCCCACCCTATTTCTCCACCGCATAATGGAGGTGAGACACATCCTGCCACCAAGTTGTTAGTTTAAGCCATCTAGGCTTTGCACATTGCACAACAAGATGCCCATTTTGGAAGCATCTCCTGCATCGAAATGGAACCCCTTTATAATCCAAGGGTTGCACCTAGCATCCTTTGGAAGTATTGATTGCGATCTCTTCTGGGAGTGTCTTTGATACTTCCATCTCCACCAAAATTCGAGCATAGGTAGAATGCAAAAGATTTGGGGAACCTTCATCAACAATCCAAAAGTTACCTCAAGAATTTCCAATAGCCTCTAAACAAGACTTGAACCAAAAATGGAGAGGAAAGTTTGGGAGTCTCACTCACAGAGGCACTTTATCAAAAGTCTCTATCATATGGTTAAAAGCTAGATTCCAAGGCTTCAAGGACAGAGCAAATTTATCTTCCCAACTCCAGAAAAAATCACACATCTAACTTTATTTATATCAACCACATATTCAAAACCAACAATAAAAAATCCTCTGGCAATTGGGTAAATTTGAACATAGTCGTCCACAATGGGCTCCCATTGTTTGGAAATCCATTTATGAAGATCACACAAACGTGGCCAAAAACCCTGAAACATCCAATCAACCCTAATTCTAAAAACACTGGTATTATGTAATACCTCATCTTCAAGCTCATCCTACAGGAAAACAGACATGAGGTTACCCTTTAGACCAGTAGATGCCTTCCCCAACACCTAGAGGTGATGCTCTATAGGGGCATTAGGAACCCCTAATCGGCTTCCACCAGCACTCTCCCTAAATCCAGGCATGTGACAAACTACACCTCTCACAACGTTATTTTCACCTGGTTGCAAAAATTTTCCCTTTTTCCCGTTGATACCACATAGTGCATCTAACATGCAGCTCATGGGCCTCTTGTGCAAAGAGTCGTAGAAACCTTAGCACCAGTAGAAGCAAACGACTTCATCATAGCTCCTCACAATAGTTTCCCTAAATCTCAGTTCTCTACCTATGCCTTGTCTATGCTATTGCTTATTATTATTCTTTCATATGTTTCTTCCAAGCATCCATAGCATAGACAAGGTAGTGAACTATTTGAAAAGATGCCTCAATAAAAAGTGGTCAAAAAGTCAAAGGCATGAATTATGTATTTTTGGACGTGTTAAAAATGCCTTTTTTTCACATCATCACTTTATGGACCCCCATGATCTTGCACAAAACCCGATGTTGAAAGAGAGACTAATAAATTGCTCAAGTGTTTGAGAAAAAACAATGGTGGAGAATATTGTTCCAATGCATTCAAGGAGTATTGTGACAGGTTTGGCATAAAGCATGAGAAAACTATACCTCTTACTCCTCAAAAAAATGGGACAATGGAAAGAATGAATTACACCATCATGGAGAAGGTGAGGAGTATGTTGTCAAATTCTAGTTTGGAAAAGCATTTTTGGGCATAAGCATTAAGGACAATGTGCTACCTCATAAATTGATCTCCTACTACAACTTTGGATGGTGGCATTCTCGAAGAAGTTTGGATGGGTAAAGAGGTAGATTACTCTCACCTAAAAATATTTGGATGTGAAGCATTTGTGCATATTCCCAAAGAAAATAGAACTAAGTTAGATGATAAATCCATGAAATATATTTTCTTGGGATATTCAGATGGTGAATTTTGTTATCATTTATGGGATCCGGTCAAACATAAGATCATTAGAAGCAGGGATTTCATATTTAATGAGTTAGAGATGTTTAAGAGGACTGCAAGTAATTTGGAGGTAAAGACGATTGTTGATAGGTTTGAAGAACAACAAGAAAATATTCCACCATTGCAAGAAAATGGGTAGCAAGATCAAGAGTATGATGGACAACAAGAGGAGAATGAGGAACAACAACAAGAAATATTGTAGGAGCCTTTACAAGAGATTCAACCTAAAAACACAACACCACAATTGGTTCCCAGATCTGCTAGGCCTCATAAGCCTTCACAAAGGTATAAGCCCTTAGACTATATTTTGTTAACCGATGAAGGTGAACCTGATGGTTTTCAAGAAGCTTGTAAAGATGAGCATAGTAAAGAATGGGAGAGAGCAATGGAGGAAGAAATGGACTCCTTGTTGGAAAATAGAACTTGGAAGTTGGCAAAGCTTCCAAAAAGAAGAAAAGCTCTACAAAACAAATGGGTTTATAAGATCATGCATGAGGATGATGAGAAAAAGAAAAGATACAAATCAAGGCTAGCAATGAAGGGTTTTGCTCAAAAGGAAGGTATTGACTTTACTGAAATTTTTTCACCCATTGTTAAAATGTCATCTATTAGAGTCATTCTTGGTCTTACTGCTACTTTAGACTTAGAGTGTGAACAATTAGATGTGAAAACAACCTTTCTTCATGGTGAATTGGAAGAGGATATTTATATAGAGAAGCCAGAAGGTTTCAAAGTAAAAGGTAGAGAGAACTTTCTTTGTAGGTTCAAAAAGAGTCTTTATGGGTTGAAATAGACACCTTGCCAGTGGTATCATAAATTTGATTCATTTATGCTGGAGCATGGTTTTAAAAGGATAGAATTTGATCATTGTGTCTACATCAAGAGATATGATCAGGGAAAGTTCACTATATTATTGTTATATGTGGATGATATGTTAGTTGTTGGACATGATAAAGATATGATTAATTAGTTGAAGAAGGATTTGGGTAATCAGTTTTCAATGAAAGATATGGGATTAAAAAAACACATACTAGGAATGAAGATCATACGTGATAGGAAGAAGAAGAAATTGTGGTTCTCACAAGAAAAATATATTGAGAAGGTGCTAGATATATTTAATATAAAGGATGCCAAGCCAGTTACTACACCTCCTATTTCTCATTTCAAATTGTGTGTTGATTTATGCCCTTGTGATGAAAAGGAGGAGGAAATGAAAAAGATTCCTTATGCTTTAGTAATTGGTACCTAATGTATGCCATGGTAAGTACTGGACCAAATATTGCATATTCAATGGGAGTAGTGAGTAGGTTTCTTTCAAATCCAAGAAAACAACATTGGGAAGCAGTAAATTGGATTTTGAGGTACCTTAAGGGTACTAGTCATCATTGTCTATGTTTTGGTAATAATGATGTGGTGCTTAAAGGTTACACAAATGCAGATATGGCTGGAGATGTGGACACTAGAAAGTTCACCACTGATTATCTATATACTTTTGCAGGTGCTTCAGTATCTTGGGTGTCTAGACTACAAAAAGTAGTAGCCCTTCCAAAAATAGAGGCATAATACATTGTTGAAATAGAAGCTTGCAAAGAGATGTTATGGATACAACGATTCCTAGGAGAGCTGGGAATAAAACAAGATAGATATACACTATATTGTGATAGTCATAGTGCCATCCATTTAGCAAAAAACCCAGCATATCATTAAAAGACCAAGCACATTGATCTAAGGTACCATTGGATTTGACAAGTATTAGAGGAAGGGAATTTCAATTTGGAAAAAATTGATATAGATGAAAATCCTACTAATATGCTCACTAAAATTTTGCCAAGAGAAAAGCATTATCTATGTAGGAACTTGGATTGTCTAAGGTGATCTAATGACTACAGTTTATCAGACCCCCTTTCATTGGCTTCAATTGGGAGAATAGGGATAAATTTAAGAAACCCCCCCTTAGCGAAGGTGTCAAATCTTGGAAAATCTTGTATACTTCCCAATAAAAATATCAATTTTATTAGCAAATTTTTTCATTTTTTCGGGAAAAAAAAAATCTCAATTGGTGAATCTTTTCTAATCACTAGAAGTCTATGGAAAATCCTGGCGAATTGAATTTTTTTTAAACCAATAAAATATTTTCATTGGCAATTAAAAGCTATTTCCAAACCAATAAAATATTTTCATTGGAAAATTAAACTTGTTTTCAAAACATTTTTTTGTTGGCAATTAAAACTTTTTTCAAATCAAAAAAATATTTTCATTGGTGAATTAAACCTATTTTCAAATGAATAAGAAAAAAATTGGTTAATTAAACATAATCTCAAACTAATAAAAAAAATTCAGTGGAAAAATGTCAACGCAAATCAATATAACCACGATCGTTCGATGAATTTTCGATGGATGACTATAGTTGCATTCCGGAAGTAAATCTCTGAAGCACTAGACTTGCAAATTGAAACCTCTGAAATAACACTAGAATTGTTAGATCCGTACATGTAGCAAGATCAAGGCTCATGGTTTATCACGGTAATAAACCCAATGGGTTGAAGAATTTTGGTGATGAGTGATACAAGAACTTAAGTGGCAGAAATATGCACGTGCATAAAGTTTGTTTTAAAAGAGGGACCGCCTAGGAAGAACGTAAGACCAGGGTTTGAAAAATTAAGAACATTTTACACAAAGGATGTAAAGGCCAAACAAGGATGAATTATCAACCTTATAAAATAATTGTATCCCTGTACCAAAGTAATGAAGGAAATATGTGCGAAGGATATTCCATATCTGTAGCCAAATGTCAACACAAATTAGTATAACCATGACAGTTCAATGAATTTTCAATGGATGACTATAGTTGCATTCTGGAAGTAAATCTCTGAAGCACTAGACTTGTGAATTGAAACCTCTAGAACAACACTATAACCGTTAGATTTCCAAAAACTAATGGTTGAGATTTTATTACTTATTCAATCACTTAAAGTCATGACAACCAAAATAATATTAAGGAACAATCAGAACCATCGAAGGAACTATAGCAAGGTGCAAAATATTAAGGAACTACTGTTAAAGCCTGCGCTACTAAAGGGGCCTTTTAAGCACATGTTCTTTTAATAGTTAAATAGTTGCTATATGGGGCAACACCCTATATTAATAAAAAAGAGTTTTTACATTCCTTCATTTCCATAAAACATTATGTAGACCCAAATATTGAACGGATTGACATTGGACACTTATACAGATTACAAACCATCACAAACCAAAATGACCTTCCACAAACACTAGATTATGCATTGTTGTAGCTAGCCTCATTGGTCTTCTTCGCTTTGATTGCATTCAGAATCACCAGACAATCACCACTGCAAGTACTATAGGTAGGATGGTTTGCTCGTTCCTCCTAGCTCCTAGTGTAATTCGCTACCCATTCTTCACTAGTGCCCAACTCCCAATCCTTCTCATCTGAAGACCACCTTTCCCCATTGAGAGCTTTCACCACCGCAAATGCCTTCACCCAACCCTTCGACCAGTCTTTGATAATGTCAACTGCATGCAAAAGAAAGTAGATACACCTGTCAATCTCCCCCCACTGGTTTTTGAGAGATGCATGGTCCAGTGAGTGCACCAAGGGAAACTTTGGTACTGAACATTCATTCCCATGATCCTTGTAGTAGTGCAACGGTAGAGGGGTCATGAAATTGTCGTCGATGTTGTTCAATGTCGTGTCGATATTTTCCAATAGAGAGTGTGGAAAAATCATTTGGCATAGCTTTTTCCCCTGAGCTTTCGAGACACCCATTTACACAAGCATTTCTAGAAACATGGCAGGTATTTCTAAATTCCACCTAAGCTTGTGGGTAGCCAGAAGAAATTCTGGGCCCAAAACACCCTTCACCGCCTGGAGCACCAATGGGTGCTTGGACACCATTATCCCTTTCAATCATTTCTCTATGATTTCACCATGGAAAGCGTTCTACTACTTCATGGAATTCATAAACAAAGGAGTCTCCATTTCCCCTTAGTGTTTGTCGAGAGCGCTAAGCCAATTTGAGAAAAATGAGCACAACAACCCATATTTGTAGAAAAACCTCCTGCAACCTTAGGGTGTTGTCATAATAGTGGTTTACAATTCCTGAGAGGGAACAAATTTTAGCTGAAATCACATATTTTTAGAAAATATAATGATTTAAGCCTTAAAAAGTTCCATTTTAATGATTCCAATTGAAGAGTATTTGATCAAATCACCTTAGATCAAACCCCCTTGGATAGAACCTCGCTAGTTTTAAACCATACCTATAAATGCGTCTCCTTTACACCTATCAAAATGCTGATAAAAAATCACTTTTGATTTAGATTTTGGGGGATCAAATGAATTTATTTAAAATTTATTTCAAATGATTATGGTATTCCTCAGAACAAGCTATCCAATGAATATAATTTTAATATGTTTTGGTTTTGTTATGTATTTGGTTTTTAAAGTTTTATTAAACATAGGTTTTTCATCGAAAATGAATTTCTTTGTTCTTCACATGTGGAAAAATAGAACATTATCAAAAAAAATTGAAAAATATGAGTGCACCAGATATTGAAGTCCTTGATCCAACAAAAAAAATTAAATTAAAATTTTGACATATACAAAAAGTTACGCGTTATACAGTTAGTTGTGTCTAAATTGTAATTTGTTTGACTTTGAAACTTGATTAAGGAAAAAATATTCAATAAAAAACTATCTAACGAAGTGGAAGCACTAGATATCAGAGTTAAAATCTAAATTTGAAAGAATTAGAATTTTATCGTTCATGGAAAAAAAGTTATGCATTATACGGTGTGCGTCACTTTTTAAAAATGTTGTTTTCTGAAAAATCCATTTTCGTGGGAGATGGAAAAAGAAGTGCAATTTGATTCCAAAAATTTTGAAAAAAATATTTTTAGAATCTATAAACAAAATTTGATGAGACTCTAGTTTACATCATCTTCAAATTCCTCACGGTTTAGGCTGCTATAGGTACCGAATGTAAGATTTAGTTAAAAATAATAATTTTAGTGTCGGTTGGCCAAAAATTGTAAACCACTATGGGTCCTTATGGAGACTGTGTACCAAGAAATGAAAACCAACACATCAAACATGTCATGCATTCTTTATGCACAAATATTTTTGTGATCCCTAGTTGCCACACATTCCCAATCGAATTAACCTACAAATTAATGTTGAGTGATGTAGCCATCTTGTCATCATCTGGACATACCTTTTAAGCACTATTTTGAAGGTAAACAAGACATCTTAATTTGGGCCTTCCATTTGGTCTAAGGGTTATGCCGCAGTGAATGGTCTTAAGCAAGAGCACACATATGTGAAGTCCCAGATTTAATTTGGGCGGCTCCTGCCTCTCCATTGCTAAAAGTTGCACACGGGTTAAATCCAATGGGGAAGTGGGGAGACCGAAACATGGATTTTCTCGTGGGTAACTTGGAATAATATTGTCCAATTTTTTAAAATAATATTGTCACATCAATGATTAAGGATTCAAGTGTTGAATTAAATTTTAATTGTCACATCAATGATAGTGGTGAATTTAAAAATGTTAAGTGTGAGTATTTGATGTCATACTCATTGTCTTCATTCTAATTTCTCTATATACTTCACTAACTTGATGTTCTTCATATCATTTATAATATATTTGGCTTTGATTTCTTTCTTCTCTATTCTCAATTTAACTGTGATATTATGGAGTCTTCATGGCGTGTCATGCTACCCAAATGTTTTTGGGAGAAAAGAAGGGATGATGCATACGGAAAACGAAAGTTGGGTATGGTTTTTACAATTCCTTGTGTGCAGGTTGAGGATGCTATAAGAACAATTGTGGGTAGGGAATGGCTTCAGAACAACCCCTGTGCTCTATATTTTGAGGTAGCTTCAACTTTCTTGTCCAATTGCATGGACATTTTGCTCGAAAATGATTTGGTGAAGACGCTGGTAATATGTCATTTGCAACCTTTCATTTACTCTATTTCTTTGTTGGAGTTGGCACTGGAGCATTACAATTTTGAAAGTGGGTTAGCACCTGTTGGTGGAATCTTCCAGAAAGTGGAATTGCATGCTTCTACAATGCAAGATCTTGCCCTGGTTAATATGAGATGGGGTCTGCTATGTGATACAAAAAATGAATCATTAAAGAGTTTGAAGTTTTGGAGGAAGGTATTGGGTGATTTTCTTTTCTTCTCTGTTGTTATTTTGTTAAATTCGATTCACCTTCTACTCAAACACCCAGTTGATGGCCTCAACTAATGTTACACAAAAATTTAGTAATGAATTGTGTGACATGTCACGTGTCTATATTTTATTGTACAGTGTAACAGTTCTTGTAATATGTATTTTTGTGACTAGATTTTTTTCATGGTTAGTGGCTTTTTGGCCAGGTTGGCTATGTACTATGTACTTCAATGATCAGTCTTTAGCTACTTAAATTAAAATAATTTTTGTGGCTCCATTCTTGGAAATTCTCAATCTTTTCAATGTCATTTAATTCTCTCTTTTCAATGCCTCGAAATACTACATTTCAATTAATTGAAATCTCAATCTTTCTGAAGAAAGTGTGGTTACGGTACTGCCAGCGCGGCAGTGTGGATTGATTGGATAGCTTTATTTATCTATTGAAAACTGCACAGTGTACTGTAGAATCATAGATGATGATGTCATTAATCCAGTAATCTATTGAAACAAGATTTGTAAATTTCATATCGTTTGAGTGGCACTACCAATTTTGACAGCTTGTCAGCTTGAGGTACAGTTTGCATGTAGCCAAACATCAATCAAATTAAACATTTTAAATTTTTAATTGTAAATGTAAGGCTTGACTTTAAGTTACACGAATCGATTAAGTTGGTTTTTTGGTTTGCATGAATCGCAATTATCATTATACCCAACTTGAAACCTCACAGTTGATACATGACATGTATGAGGTGTACATAGGGATCAGACTAGTAGTGACACTGTTGGCCCATAAATAGGGATAATCAACACTACTGAAATCATTCGTTGAAGGCTAAAAAGGCTTTACTATTGAGTGCAATGTTCTGAATTGTCATAAGGGTATTCATTTTGTAGGGTTAATAAAGATTTAGGAAGAAGATGTATTATTGGGGATACTCTAAATTCTCTTGCCTCCAATTGTGTAGTTACAAAGTAAAAGACCAATTCCCTTCAAGTTCAGAATGGGTGGAATTGGAAAGAAGTTGATTTGGTTCACCTGACTTCTAAGGAAAGTTTGGAACCAGGATGAGGAGCTCTAATGGAGATAAGTGCTATTCTAGTGCATGGAAGTTGTGTGCAAAAGGTGGGAGCACTACCCCCGATCTTCTGCATGGCTCTGGTTTTCAATCAGAATAGATACATTTTGTATCTTCACATCTCCCTTTTCCCCAACATGGTTGGCTAGGAAAATCCCTTGCATTTGTATTTCCAGAGCTACATTTGTATTTAAGAGTGCATGCTTTCCCAGGAAAGTATCATGCATTTATTTTGAGTGCCCATGGCCTATTAGGCAAGTTCCATGCATTTATTTTCAGAGCCCATGGTTGACCCGGGAAGTCTCATCACCATGCATTTGTTTTCAGAGCAAAATTTGTATTACGTTGTCACCAGCAGTCTAGCAGAAGCTTGGCACTTAAATTTGTATTTGTATTATTTAAAGTACTGAAGTAACATATGTTATTTATACAAAACAAGAGCTTGGTGCTTGCATGCTCTACTCAATGACATTGTAATTCGGTTATAATAAAATAAATGGTTGTGTTATTCTTCATTATTCATTTACAACAAAGAATTATTTTCTAAGTTCAGTGTCTATGAATCTATTCAAATCCATTTTTTTTCCTTTAAGAAATTAAGAATTATCTATTTATGAAATAATTGCATGCAGATTTAAAAGTAAAACATAAAGCAATACAAGTGAAAAAAGAAAATTGCCATCAAATTGACAAAAAACATTATAAACACTAAAAGTTGTCACTCTTGTTAGGGTTTACCGAAATGTTATTGATTTCTAATTTTCCGTTTACCTTCTCCCCCAATCCCCAGTATCATTATTCATTTTATTATGTCCTTTGCAATGTTAAGTTACCGACCCCTTGGCCTTGATGTCAATCCTAGCGCACTAAAGTTTAAAAAAACTTTAAAACACATGTTTATTGTTTATATCATAAATTACTCAATTGTTTGATGAACATTTGATGTATGGTTGTAGTTGCATTCCAAAATGAAATGCACATAGTGCTAGGCTTGTGAACTTAAACCCCTGGAATCACCCTATAACCATTAGATTTACAAAGATCAGCAGTTTAGAATTTGTTGTCAATGTAGGACTAAATGGATTTTTTTAAATGTTGTCAGCCATGTACTAATTATGTAGTCCAGAAGCAACACATAGATGTTTCATTCACTTTAATGTTAAAAAAAATAACTTTCTATTGCTAAGTGATTTTATTTTTAAGTGAGAGGATCAGCACATGGGGAGATTTTAGTCTTTAGTCTTCTCATTGTCGTGCACCACCCTGTTCTGGGTTCCATAGTTCCACTTCCAACAAATCCATTCTAGTTTCCATGACTGTCAGCATTAATCTTTTCAAGAATCAAAGTCCAAGAAAGTGAAAGAATTCCTGCAGCTACGTTTCATCATTTGGTGTTTCTTAAAATCTTATTTTGTCAAACTTTGAAGTTTGGGTTTAGGGTTGAGAGACTTAAGAATTAAGAAAAATTATGGACTAATAGGGAATTCACAATTTCACATTGTATGAGCATGTCTACCACCAGTAGGTCCAGTACCAGTAGAGCAATGTCAGATAAACAAATACACTATGTAGAATTTCTTGACACCCCAAGTTTCATTGATGAATACCATGATATTTATGATCTTGAAACCTATGGTAGGCATACCTCAGAACTTAGATTTTCATCTCAGAATAAGGATGAAAATCAAATGAAAGTTAATAGTATTAGTGCACTGTGGGTAACTGGATTAGGGCACATGATGTTACATGAGGTTTTCCCTTGCCTAGAATTTATCATGGTCTATGCCCAAAATTATGATGATAACAAAAGAGCAACTGTTAATAAAGATATCAAAGAAGAATTTTTATCCATTAATGCAAAAGAACTTGGAAAAGTGTTTGGGTTTACAACCGAAGAATTTGGAAATGTTCACATTGACCTAGAATATCTTGCTAGTGATTATGAAGCAATGGGTGAAATGGAGAAAAATTCTTTCATAAATAAAATAGTTCAAGATAGAAAAAAATTGAAAGGTGATCATAAGCCTCCTTATGGTTTTGATATTTTTAGACCATGGGTTCAGGATACTATTTCCATGCTAGCATTTTTCCTCAGACTGGATAGTAATTTGGAAGTAGGTGCAAGCTTCCTTGAAATGGTATATAATATCCATTATGGACCACATGTCAAATATAACTATATTAGCACATTTTAGAATCCATGCATAAACAATTTTTAATGATTAAAGGAGGTCCCACCAAGACATTTAGGTTCACAACCTACTTGTGCTAATTTTTTCTACTCAAATTTAGAGGAATGTTTGAGACCAACAAGCTTCAAATTCAACCCTATAGTATTGATCAGAAAAATAAAATGGCTCTAGTATATGATTGGACCACTAAGATAAGGATGCATGATTCTCAAAGGAACTACAGTCATTTTGTAGACTACTTTTTGGCTCCATCGCATCAAGCAATTACAAATACTCCAATGCCTAGATTGCCTATGTCATGTAGAAATTGCATTCAACTAGGAAAAGAAATGCAATTGGCTGATTAGTACTTAATGGAAGAATATATTGTGCTAAGATTTTATGGATAAGGAGTAGAGCCATATAAACTTCCAATACATGTGACATAAATTGTTTTTGCATTGGAATATGTAAGGCATATGCTAAGTACTGATGAACTACAGTTTGTCGGTCAACAAAAGAAGACCTTATTTATGTTTTTACCTTTTTCATGTGGAGGGTTCACATTCGAAAGAAAAGCATTTAGTGTGGCACATAATCTTTTGAATTCTTTTAATTTTGATGCTATCTATCATTGGTAGTTTGATCCATGTGACACCATTAAATCAATGATTGTCACCAATAAGAATGTTGCAAATAGAATTCAACATCAAAGTAAACCCTTGAAAAATTGAGAAACAAGGATTCTTGGGATGAGGTCAAAATAGCAATGGAGAAAAGTGCTTCTAAGAATGGTATTTCTTTTGAACAATTTTTAGTAGAAATTATGGCATTGCATCGAAAGACAATTAGGAGGTACAACACATTTTATGGAAAAAGTGATAAACCATCTAGTAGAGTAAATTTACCAAATTCTCTAGATAAGGAAGTTACAGATAAAAATTGGTCATGGTAAAAAATTGTTGCCTTTTGGTCTATGAAGAAGGAGCTAGGTGATCCAAGAGCTCTTGCAGAGTATGGGGATAATGAAGAAGAACGCGAGTTTAACAAATTGTGGAATATAGAGCATCCTGATGAACATGGAGATAAAGAAACTAATGATGAATCTAATTATGATAGGGAAGAACAAAGCCATGTCAAAGCTGGTTTAAATGAGGCCACAAAAGAAGCATATACTTCAAGAGCAGCCATAGCTGAAAAAATGGGTTATGAAGGTGGTGGTTTGGGGTCCCGAGGACAAGGACCTTGCGTGGTAATAGATGTACAACATAGAAAATGAATTGATAAATCTGGAATTGGAGTTGATAAAGTAGACCAATGGAATAAAAGTAGAGCCGAAACAATTCAATTTGTTAGAGCTTCAAATCCTCATCCTCATGGTCAGATACAATCACAACTAGGACATGCCCATGGTGGAGAGCTTAGTGCAACTGGCACTACCGCTGGTGGTGATGGTATGGGTATTAGTACTAGTAGTGGTCAACATATGCTACAACAAAAAATTACACACAAGAGGACAATAAACAAGATACCACACAAACATCAGGTGATCAAGGCATACAAAAGAGGCAAAGGATTTTGACAGGTCCAAGTCACACTACCAGTGGATCCACCACAAGGAGTTATTTCCAAGCACTCCCCTATTGCTAGTTAGTGTGGATGTGACATCTTTAGCAACTAAAAGTACTCCTATTTCTTCGCCATTTAAGCATTCCATTGTTCCTGCGTCCCCAGGTTTTGATTACATTGAAGAGTTTAAAAAGAAATTAGACTTGCATAAAAAAGAAAAGAAGCAATTGATGGAGAGTGTGTCTGTTGTAACTTCAAAGGCTGGTGTAAGTTTAGAGCCTACAACAACCATTGTATTACCCACATTTGACACAAATAAAGAAATCATGGAGTACACAATTCTTATTCCCAAAGTTCAAAACAAACCAACAAATCAGATGGCTCAATCTGAATTCTAGGTAAGCAATTTTCAATTGGATTTTTTATGGACTCAAAAATAATAACAAAATTAATGTATCAAAGAAGAACAATGAATTGGTGTACACATAATTGCTAAAGTAAGATAGAGAGAAAAAAAGGTTGTAGACTCAAATAGAAAAGTTACAGGCAGACCTAGCAAAGAGGAAAGTAATAGAGAACAAGAGAAATGAATTAGAAAAAAGAATAAAAAAAATTTCCTCTACATCAACAAGCAAAGAGGATAAACAAAATGAGAGAGAAGTGAATGAATTGAAGCAAAGGCTAGATGAGAGAAACAAGAAATATGATGAAGAAAAATACACTTTAGAAAAATTAAGACTAAGCATTGTGAATGGAAATGCACAAAGGGAACAAAATTTGGAGAAGGAGAGAAAAATAAATGAAAGATTGGAGGAAGAGATGATGGAAGAAAAAAATGAAATTAAGTCTTGTCAAAATAAGTTACCTACATTTTGTAGAGAAACAATGAGGCATATGAAACAAAAGAACTAGGATGAAATAATGTAAAGGATTGATCATTTGTGTGACATGTTTCAATTGATTGATGCTATTAGACTACATTATAAGAAGCTCAACAAATATTTAGTGGACAACCAAAATGTGTTGGCATTAGAGAAATATGCAAATCAAGTTCAACAAATAGTCTACAAAGCCAGTTACAATGTTTTGAAATCAAAAGGGATTACTAATTAGCTTGCTACATCAATGACATTGTCATCTACCATTGAAAAGTGTTTGAGAATGCATGAAACAAAGGAATATTTGCATTTGGCTTTAGACAAGATGAAGAAGGTGGATGAACAGGTAAGGAACTTCACAGAGCTTGGTTTTCTAGAGGCTTTTGACACAAATGAGCGATTCATTGGAAATAATGATTTCAGAAAGAAGATGGAGGGTGCAAGGAAGATTGATTTGGACCAGTTTCCTCAAAACCAAGATGTGGTGAACTATTTGGATTCCATCAAACCATTGCTAACCTTGAATGAAAATTTGACTAAAGAATTCAAGACAGGTTCCAATTTCAATCATGAATTGTTAACAAATCTTCAAGTCAAACAACATTAGTTAGAACAAATGACAATTCCACCACCTAGATAGTGGAAGTTGCTAGAAAATTGTGATACAGTGATTTGATTTTTGATAATATGAGTTTCCAAGTTCCAACTCAGCTATGTGCAGAGTTGTCTTTGAGCAATATTTTGCATTGCCAATGCCTCTATGTATTCCTTCATGTGAAAATCAATAAAAAAGCTCAAATTCAGACTTCAATAATGTGTTGATGTTCAATTATCTGTATTCTTTATTTTATCATTTGAAGAAAAATTTAGGTAGTGATTTCAACTACTGGATACACATTAAACAATTTTTGATGTTCATTGTTGTATATGCTACTAATACTATAGTTAATATGTTATTAAGCACTGAGTTGAGTGATGAATCACTGAGTACATGTTCCAGTTTTAACACAATTAAAATATGAAATTATTAATAATATGTTAATTTAGCCATACAAACCTATGATTCCATTAGAAAATTTTAATTAATTCTTTATATGAATTCATTCTTTAATCAAGGTATTTTAACCGATTCATTAAACTAGAGCCATAATTAAAACATATATCGCTACAAAACAACAATGAAAAATAATGAAAGGATCATTGATCGAATTTTCATTAATAACTCATGGAATGTTATAGATGGAGAGACAATAGACTCAATATTTGTATCATTCATTTAGAGATGCCTGAAAACCACATAATTTACAAAATCTACTTGCTTGACTCAAAACCTAAGATACAGACTCAAAATATATTTTCTCTTTGTTCTTAATTTGCATTTTCAGATCTAGAATTCAAAAAGAGACTTGCACAAATGGCCCTAAATTCCCTTTTATAAGAACAAGGGAGAAAAACAAGCTTCAGCCTGAAAAGTACACATGTGAGTATGTTCCCAATCATTGTGTCTACAACTCCAATTCATCAATGAATGTATTCTTCCAGAATTCACATTCTGTGTAAGAAGGCCAGTTAAATCCAATAAGTTCATCCATCTTCTTTCTATAGGGAGCATATTTTTCCATCACTAAATTGGATTCTTTATCAAAATCTTCTGGAGGAAGCTGATGGTGAAAGACAAATTCTCAAGAGTGTTCTTCAATTTATCAATGTAAACACTCTCACATATTATTGATGCTTGGGCAGCAATTGTTGTTTCCACTCCATCCTTCCATGCTTGTAGAGGCTTTACCTCATCATATGTGTGTTGGATATCAGGCAATGATACCAAATTTGCCTCATCAAATTTTTCCTTCAACTCTTTGACTTTCACCTCCAAAGGAGCATCATACCCTTGAAACTTATGTTCTTGAATCTCCTTAATTAATCTATAAGTCGGGCCAATCTTAGGATACTTATCCTTTTGATGTGCTGACCCAACTACAATGAGCTTCATGTTATCAACCCTAGGAATCCATTTATCCAAGATTGGGGAATCTAATTCCTTGTCTCTTTGAGACAACTTTATTGCTTGCAACATTAAAATAATAATTGGCATGAATATTGTTTCATTTACCCTAAATCTTCTTATTTAGATGTTCCAAAACAATATGAACAATCTTAGAATTATTCTCATACATTGTATCTTGAACCTGTGCAAGCAATTTCTTATAATTCTCAATTTGTAGAAATAATTGCTCCCTGGTGGGCTCATTTGATGGAGCTACACCTGATGTGCTTGGCTCCTCTACTGAAATTGGTTCTTGGCCTAAATTGTAAGGCACTATTTCCAAAGAATTTTTTGGTGGAGGAGATTGAGGATGTGCCATTGGAGAAGTGGGTGCAGCTTGGCTTGAGCTTGATGGGCCTTGAGTTCTCAATGATTCCCTTTGTTGTTTAAACAATGCCAATTCTATCTCCAACTCTGCAACCCTTTGCTGACTCTTATTGTATTCACCAATTATTTTATTGTATTTACTCTTGTACTTGTCCCTATCAATAGTGACATTTTCCACTATCACCTTAGTGAATCTAGCAACATTTAATGTCATATCAACTACTTCCAATGCTGGAGTATCAAAAAATCTTTTTATAATCAGTTGTCCACTAAAATAAGCTGGTTCAATAACTCTTGGCTTCCTAGAGCCCAAAGACAATGACCAAATGGCCAAGGCACCCCACTCCTCACTAAAAGTTGACCCTTGTAGTGCCAATTTGGCTTCTTTTCTTCCTCTATTTGGAACAGTGACCTATTTTTCCTCCTTATTGTGTCTAGCACAACAACATCAACAATATCCCACTTAGGAAGAAATAGTACACCACTTTTCTACACAAGTGCTCTATCTTCTTCAATTATGATGCCTTGAAATTCCTTCCTCATCACCTTCCTTACATTCACTTGAATGATCCCCTCTAGAAATTATAGATACAGGCTCCTCTCTTTTGCGACATTCTCTGCATATTATGAATCCTTATCCCTCCACACAAAATATTTGAAGGCTTTTGTCTCAATAAAAGAATCATCCTCCATGAATGCCTTGCAGGCTTCCAACCTCAAATCATCTGCATTATTCAAACCACTTATGTCAATCTTTCTCAATCTAAGGTTACTTTCTCATGTGATTGATGCAACCCCTCTTGGGGGAGAAGGTATTCCTTGTTGCATCTCCTCTGGTGTAACCATGATGTCATCTTCTTCGTAATCAACAATCCTTGTTACCTCAATTTTCTGCCTCTTCAGTGGTGGTTGCTCTGATGGAGCTGGATCTCTTGGAGGTGAATCAAGGTCAATAATGGTTGGTGAAGCTTGCTTGGGAGGGGATGGAATTGATCTCACAAGAGAAGAGGCCATTGACCCCTCTGATGTAGCTAGGGTTGGAAGTGTTTTTTGTTTCTTTATTACCTCCTTCCTCCTGGAGTATATTCTGATTTTCTTGGGTGGTTGATAAGAAGGTGTTTCCTCCAATTCTTCTGTTGGATATTCTTCCACTTCCAATGTCTTCCCCTTGTCATTTATTGTGTGTTCTTCCCTCAAGAAACCCACTACATTCTCAAAATTGTCAAGAACATACATGAATTTTTTGAATTCACCCTTAATATTTGGTAGGGGGTCATAATCAGGGTTTGACAGTTTTCTTTTTTTCTCCACCATTTTGTTGAATGTGAGGTACATTTCCTTCTTCTCTTCTTGGACATGAATATAAAAAATATTCTTGATCGCATCTTCAGGGTAATAGATATTATGAATAAAATAACCACTCCTATTATTTTCCTTCAAGGCAGTAATGAAGCCCTCTGGGTCATGGTTCCTTGGGCGTACAGTGCTTAGATTGTAAGGTGCCATCACCTTCCACAAATATTTCCATCCTCCCTTGGCCATCACATAATCAAAAAATACTATCCATTCAGGAAAGAATGAACCTTTATTCTACTGCTCTGGTAAGTGCCACATTTGTGATGGCCCCCAACTACCTCATAATTTCAATGAATCCAATTCTTAATGGCACATCTCTAGGTAATGCATAAGGGTTCACATTTGTGCCATAGATCATAAAGATTGTTTTACTAGGGTATAGAATTATATTCCCCCAATCGTGATTCATTTTCAAATTAGGTCTTCTCTCCAAAGGCCTCAAAAAATCATGGATCTCCTTGGGGATCCTTGGTGGATCACGAATCAAGAACCTCCTTAGTTTTGAAGCAAAAGAATTGTGAAACACCACATAATCAAACTTCTGATCATCCTTGTTCAAAATTTGAGTCCAACATTGGACAGGTAGCTCAATATCATCCTCCTTTTTCTTTAATGTCATGTCTATATACCAAAATTATTTTCTCCCTTATATAAAAACATGTGCATCAAGAGGGAATACCACCAGAATCTAACCCAATACTTCCCAGCCTTTAATGCAATCAACCCCTGATGCATGTTTTTTGCAAAGTATGTGGCATAATCATAAACTACATTGAAAGCTCCATGTTGCAAATGTGTGGCCATAGACATGTAACATACTAGCAAGACAGATGATCGTACAAAACCAATAATTTGGCACAATGAGTAAATTGTCTTCTTGAAGTAGTTGGAAAAGTATTTCATAGGGAATGACTCCTTTTCATATTGGCCAATTTTAATTTGTTTCCTAGATTTCCCAACCCCAGTACTTGTAGTGTGTATGGGTAATATTGTTATCCTGAACAAAACCTTAGTATTCTCATATTCCTTTTTGAAAAGGTCAAGATCAATGGGGATCATGTCTTGATTTCACTCATGCAAATTTTGAAAACCTCTACAATCTCTTCCCTAGTTAAATCTTAACCATTTCAGCACCATTGTATTCCCTAATCACTCTAGAAACAAGGTCATACCTTGCAGCTATGTCTTCCAATAGGTCCACATCCATGTACACATTCGGCACTACTAGCTTTCCCATATCCAATCTCTCCATGGGTTGGAGATGGGAGCCCCAAGATTTTTGTTCCCAAACCAGTTTTGAAACATTTTCCATCCTATATATGACACATTGGCATCCTTGATGTTGCATTGTCTATCCACTAATCCTTCCTTAATCTTGGGACCTTGAAATAGAGTCTAGATCCCTCAGTTTTCTTACTGGTTGATGGTTTTAATTGATCAATAATGTCCTAGGAAAGAGGTCTCAATGTGGTTTCAGAACCATGAACTTGTGATTTGGGTGCCATTGGAAACAAGGTGGGTTATAGCAAATCTAGGGTTTCAATACTAAGAGGTTTAAAACCTATATTTTCAATTCAAAACCTAGGGCACGACTCAAAGGTGCAATTTCAATAGGTTTGATAATATTTCAACTCTTTGAAGCAAATTCAACCCACGATAAAACTATTAAAAAGCACAAAGACCAATTTGACTAGAAAACATAGTGACTAATTTCCCTAATTCAAGATAGTTTGATCAAAGCACAGAGAATGGTCAATGGTGTTTGTTTAACTTACAAATTTTCACTTGCAAAAAACCCTAATTCTAATCATGTTGAACTACAAAATGCTCTTCTCAATCTCCTGGATGCTCCAAATTCATTTGCAATCTTTAATTATGTGAAAAACCAATCTTTTATGTGCCTTTAAGTCAAAATTGGGTAGCTATAGATATCTTTTCCGCCATTAATACTTGCTCGCATGAAGCAGAATGGCTCTCACATTTGTATA
>VDFB02231608.1:0-24119 GCA_007258455.2 Sequoia sempervirens
AAAAATTGAATTTTTTAACAACCCATTTTATTTTTTCCCGTCCCCGACAAAACCCGCATTTTTAAATTTATTTTTTACGTCAAAAATTGCGTAAATCACAAAAGGGGGGTTTTTTGTTTTTAACTCACCTGCTGTCCGCCTGTGCCCTCGCGGTACATTGCCCGTACTCCATCCGCCCGGTGCACGATCGCGGTGTCGTTGTCTGTCGGCATCGTCTCCTTCGTTTTTCTCTCCTCTCCACTCGTCCGCTCAGCTGCTACAGTGCAAGTGAGCCAGGTAATTTTTTCAATTACCTTTTAACCCCTCCCTCCCAAAAAAGGTATTTTTTATCTTTTATTTACCTTTTTATTCCGCCAACTAATTCCAAACTTCCCGGGGCCGCCATTCGCAAACCGTACGTCCGATCCACTCCGTTCCAAAGGCAAACTTGCTTATTTTTTCGCCCTCTATCTAACGGTCCCCTCCATTTCCCTTTATCGAGACGTCGTCCGGGGCCCCTTCTTTCTTCCCCAACCGCCCTCTCGAGGGGGCATACCCTACCACTTCCTTCCATTTCAAACCAGACACTGGGGCATCCTCTTTCTTCTTCATCAGGCCGGGGCATCAATCCTTGACATTCACTTTTCTTCGAAACATTGTTATTTCAACAATATTTCGAAGAGGGGCAAAATGTAGATACCTAAATTTAATCACTTCCATATGATTAAATTTGTTGCGTTCACGCCTATCATATTAATATTAATTTATTAAATTAATATTACCCCTGTGTCTCATACTGACAAAGTATTTAATTTAATAATTAATACTTTGTCTTTTACCTTATTCCTCTCTAAATTAAATAAATACACTAATTTATTTAATTTAGTCACTTATCCTCCTTTTGATTTAAAAATCAATTTAAAATTCCTCACTTTCTCTCTCCTTGTCACATCCTCCAACATTTGCCACTTGCCTCTAACCTTCTGTTAATTAGCCTAATCCAATATTTGCACAACCTTAACCAAAATCATTAACTAAATTTAGCACCTCTTTTTGGTCAATTCTTCCTTTTTTCCTTTTTGATGTTAACCCTCTCTCCTATGTGAATTTTTAATTCACATTTATTTGCTCTAGATTCCCCTCCTTTAAATGTGAATTTTTAATTCACATTCCATTCTCCCAAGGCTTCTAGAACCTTGGACTTGTCACAATCTCCACATGTGACCAAGTCCCACCTTTTTGGAGCCCACCTTTTATCCTCTAGATCATCCTATGAATGTGAATTTTTAATTCACACTTATTCCCCCAACCATCTTTCATTTTCCCATGTAGATTTTTGAGGAATTCCAAAATTCCTCAAAAGTCCCTTTCACTCCCACTTGGGGACAAGAAATCCCTTTTTGTGGAAATCCTCTCATCCCCCAAGGTGCATGTCCTTTTCCACCTCATGTACCTTTTTGACAACTCATCTCCACCTCATATCCTCTTGTCCACTTCACCCTCCACATGTCAAGATGTGAGGGCTTGTGGGTTCTCAACCCACCATAGCCCTTCATCTTGGCCTTGTTGGAGCAATCTTGACCCTTGAATTCTCTAGAGAATTCAAATTCTTCTATAAATACCCCCTCCTCAAGGGCATTTACACAACACTTTAGATTTGAGCACCCTTATGCTGTTATTTTGCATTCTCAACACTTTTCACTTCCATACCTACATGCTGTCCATTTGAATCCTCAAGCATTTGCAATCAACTAATCATCTTTGCTAGTCATCTTGCCTATAGAATCTTGCATTTTAGTCATTCAATCTACCATCTAAGGAGCACACAAGCTATTCAAATCGAAGGCTAATCAAGGAGCAACCAACAACAAGGAAGGTGATATTGTCCTATTTTGTTTATCTATTTCCTTTCTTATTCTAACTCTCTTTTGGCTAATCTTGAGGTGTCCTTGGTGTTTTGTCTTTCATGTTTCTTAGTTAGATTCACACATTTAGAGTAGCATAAAATATCAAGGTATACACCAGCAAACCAAAATTGTATACACCTTTCTAGTCTTCTTCTTTTTCATTAGGTTCCAAAACTATAATTTCCTAATCTTTTGTATGTGCATAATAATGAATCACCTTAGATCTTGGTAGTGGAGGTGGAGAAGGCGTGGATAATGAGGTTTCTTCACTTTGAAAATCAATCTGCACTCATAAGTTCTCTGCTTCTTTAACCCAATCTTGTTGCTATAAATAGGTATTTTCCTATCTAGTATTATCTAGGTCCTATTTACATTGTTAAGTCCACTTGGGTCCTAGGAAGGAATCTTTCTAGTTAAGCGTTAATTGTCACTTAATCTTATCTAGTTGGTATTTATTTAATGCTTGTGTCCTAGGTTGTTATGAGTTAGTAGTCTCGTGTGATAGGATTAAGCATTTTGCCATGATCTTGTCTAATCCTATTCCTCACCTTGCCTATATAAGCAAGGCATCATATGTACATTACCATATTTATTTTGGCATTTTTGCATCCTTAATCATAGCATGTTATTTCAGTCATAACTCTTGTGGAAGTTATTTTCTCTTGTAGGTGATCTTGGGGTGTTGAAGAGTTGACCATAAACTCGTACATGGTATTAGAGCTTCAATGTTGCATACTTTCTTCACAGACTTAAGGGGCCTGTCTTGGCATGGAATTTTTGTTGAGAGTTGATGTCTTGAGAACCTTGCCATTGAATTGAAGGCGTTAGAGAAAGTTAGGTTTGAATTTTGTTTCATCAAATTTCATTATATATTGACAAATCTGCAAGGGTTTGAATGAGGGTTTCAGTTGCCAAATCCATGGAATAGCTATTTTTTCAAAATAGTTTGGGAAAAATCCAACCTCGTCGTGCGTTCGAAAGGCCTGAGAACCTAAGGAATGACTACCAAATCATCGAAATATGAGACTTTATGTTGGAATGTAAGGCAAAAAAGTTTAGGTCGTATGGATCCGTACTTAGATGTACAACCCATTCAAATTGTTTGCACAATCATCAGTTGGTTGAATATTCCTGTAGTATATTCTTTATTTGTGTCATTGTGGCATCCTATGTGTACTTGGTCAAATCGATACTTGCACTGTAACTTCAATCACATCATCGTATGCCACATTGATGTTCTTGATAGGGTTTATTTTTAAAAGTTTTGTTTTTTATTTGCATAAGGGTTTTTTTGGTTAAGCCCTGGACGCGGGTTTAACCGCTCACGGCCAATGGCTTGTACAAGGGGCTAAGCGCCCAGGGTGGCACAACCATCGTCCTGTCACACTCCTAAATGCCCTACCCCAACGATGTCATTGCTAGGCAACAATGCATTTTATTTTTTCAAAATTCACAGTTGGTGATCATATTATGCGACTGGGGGCTCATTTTTACTCCTATTTAGTCTATGCAAGCCCTAGTTATGGCCTTCTTTTTGTGTTGTCACAAATTACAATCCAGGAGGCAAAAAAATTTGAATGAGATATCGTCAAAAAGTTGGTTTCATCAATTTTGCAGTGGTGCAGGTTATTTTCTAAAATTTTATCATTTTGTAGCATTTATTATTGTTTAAATTCAGATTCATTTTATGGCTCTCAAGCTCATAATTTTTTGTCATGAGCTCTGATTTTCATGATTCTTGCGATGTTGGAAAGGTGTTGAGGATCTCTACATTGCCATCCATGCACATTTTCTTGTATATGTCCTAGGTTTATCATTATTTCAGTTTTTCCTCAAAGGGTGTTCTGAAGATTACTTGGATGTTTTGGCAGTTAAGAGGGTGAAATTTTGATCTTTGCACTTCATTTCAATTCTAGATCATTTTTCAATCAATTGTTGCTTCACAGATTCTTGGGTTGTGCCAATTTGCGAGTTTTCCAATGTTCCTTGACATTGGGTCTGTTGTTGTTTTTTCATGATTCTAACCCAAGTCTTTGAGTGCCTCTAATATGGTTTCTAGCATTAGAGTTATCTTTTCTTTCTTGTCGAATTAAGGATTCTAGTGTTACTCCACAAGTGTGCTTTCAATGCTTCATTGTAGCAGGTTATCTCATTATGGGGGGGTTGTATAGTCTCTCTTGTCATCCTTTGTATGGAGGGAGATTGATTGGATTTGTGATGATTTTTTCATTGAGGAGGGGTTGAATGATCTCTTCTTCATCTCTCTTATGGGGGTATTTTTCCTCCAATAGGGTTTTGTCCTCTCATATTTTATGGAGAGCATTATTGTATTTTATCTCTCTTTTGGGGTGGATTTAAATGTCCCATTAGGTTTTCTTCTTTTCTCCGATTGTGAGAGATTGCATTTGCATTTGTACATGAGTACCTAACATGGCCTCGTATCTAGGACCCATCTTGGTGTCATTTACATAAGTACTCCCTAAGTTGTACTTAAGGGGGGTTGTTGGTGTAAATAAGTATTTTCCTATTCAGGTCCTATTTACATTCTTAAGTCCACTTAGGTCCTAGGAAGGAATCTTTCTAGTTAAGCATTAGTTATCACTTATCTAGTTGGAATTTATTTAATGCTTGTGTCCTAAGCTGTTATGAGTTATTTGTCTCATGTGATAAGATTAAGACACTTGTAATGATCTTGTCTAATCCTATTCCTCACCTTGCCTATATAAGCAAGGCTTCATATGTTCATTGCCATATTCATTTTGGAATTCTTGCATCATTAACCATAGCATGTTATTTCTTACATCTCTCTTGTGGAAGTTATTTTCTCTTGCAGATGATTCTAGGGTATTGAGGAGTTCACCATAAACTCCTTCAAATTTGGTGGGTTAAACTATGTTGGTAAGCTCATTTCATCATGTAAGTCATTTTCATATTGTGTTTGGTTGACATGAGTGATTAAACTTGTGCTCTCATTAGGACTGTTTGTTGATGTTGATCATTTTGTTGCCATGTGTGCTAAACACTATTGCACTTCAACCTCTTCATAACTAGCTAACATTAAGATTCTTGCAATACCCACAACCCCATTTTCTTCTTCTATAGTGAATGTCTCACTTGGTTTCATGTTATTAGAAAGTGCATTTATATTTAGTGGTCAAATTCTAGTCTTTCAAAAATATGCTATGATGTTTTCAAGCATAAGGAAAATCTTGAAAGCATTGCTTGCAAATTCAACCAATTATGTTCTCCTTATTTCAATATGTCGATGTTTTTTCATCCACTTTGACCTTCAATTTTAAAATATTCCTTGAATGGAGCAAAGACACTTACATCCAAGGATAAGGTTAATGGCTAGTACGAGAGGACAACGTAGAATATCAATGCCTAAAGACCTCGGCTCTTGGATTGTGGTTAAAGCAATGCGGCTTCCATGCCCATCAAAGATAAGGAGATGTTGGGTGAATCCCCCTTGGAACCAATCTAGCAAAATGATGCAACCAATTCAAGAATAGGTTTTTAGTCATCCAAGCATGTGGTTGTGCTACCATGTAGGCTCCTGGTTCACAATTAACAATGCAATTTTTGAGTTGTCTTTTTTCCTTGATAAGATATAACCTTGTTATGTCGCTACTTATTGTATTAATGCAAACACAATATTGTTTTTCATTCTCTACTTTTAGATAAAATACGTGACATGCTTCTATTACCCAACTTTGCAATAATTAACAACTCACAATTTTTGTTTGCTTGTACACCTGTTTCATCATAGTTCCATAGCTTGGTTGGCTCATACTGATTGAAATTATACAATTTATCCAATTTTTCATAGAAATATGCCATAATGCTTGGTCACATCATTTCTTTATCACTATATAGACACTATATAATATTTATCATTAATTCTTTTATGATGATTATGGAAACCCATCCACCATGATTTGTCTGGTAAACAATTCTTGAAAAGTTTTGGGTTTGTTTAATATATGTGAGCCAAGTGTGACTTCAATTGAATAACTTCAAGACCACGACCAAGTTGAGCTAAGTATTTTCACCACTCCACTACTTCCAACTCTTCTTCCATATAGAAAAGATAATTGGTGGTCCCTTTCTTTTTGTTGTTAATCCATCTTGATAGTCAATATGTTAAACTTTTGTTAGGGATTCCCCACTTTTTTCATTGTTGATCTTATGTATTAGGAATTATTGTGATAGTTGGTATAGAATAACTCTATAACATGTAAGATTTGGCTGAAGATTATAGCCACCCAAGATCTAGGAACTTCATGAAAGCACAAGAGAGATCAACTATGAAAGAATAATTCTATTCTATCAAAGGATGTAAATGATAGATTATGATCATATGATTGATCAATATTATATCAATGTTGATTTACACATGAGACCACTTGGTTATATAGCCAAGGTCAGACATAGGATTAAAAAATAATATGACAATTGTCTTAATCCGATATCATGAGACAACTAACTCAGCTAATATTAAATGACTTAGGGCACAAGCATTAAATAATAGCCACATAGATAAGATATGATAAGATCTTATCTAAACAACTAAGACTTCTATAAAAACATCTAGGACCTAAGTAAACTTAACATGTAAATAGGACCTACTAATGACTAGATAGGTAAAACATCTATTTACACCATCACCCCCTTAAGTGAAACATAGGGAGTAGATTATTATGAAAATTATGCAAGGATGGGTCCCAGCTATGAGGCCATGTTAGGTACCCATGTACAAATGCAATCTCTCAAAAACGAAGAAAAGGAGAAAACCCAGTGGGACAAAACTCCTCCCCAAAAAGATGAAAACAAAATTCTCTCAATGATGAATAAGAAGGATAAAACCCCATGCGAGGAAAAGACCACCATAAGAGAGAAGAATAGAGACCATGCAAATCCCCTCAATATTGAGTCTTCTGCAATGATGGTAGATGCTCAACATTGAATGTTGAAAATCAATTGCACTAAACAACATTCCTCCCCTTAGGAAGAAACAAAAACAAGATGGTATGTAGGATTTCTTCCCAATCCTGAAAGGAAGATGCGAGAAGAAGGATGATGTGTGATGTCTCTAAATGATGCTCAAATATCTCCATGTCAATAACAAAAGTTGCCACCCTCCAAATAGGCATTCTAGGCCACAATGCAGAAGAAGACAATCCATAATCTCCTAGAAACGATTATCGAACATAATCCAAAGATAAGGATACCTCCTTTTAAGACAAAGAAGCCTCCTCCAAATGTTGTCCAAAAGAATCCACACTCACGTAAAATCATGAAGGATGATCATGTAGAGAATGAACAAGAGGGTTAGTGTGTTCTCTCACAACAACTGAAGAAGGATCATCTCCATCAAAGAGAAGATGAATGCAATCAATGGTGTCTTCTAAATCTAAAATGTGATACTCACAATAAAAACCAACAATGTATGTCAAGTACTCATCCCAAATAGATGTATCTGGAAGACAATGAATGTATTGTTGCACTGAATCACAAGGAGCCAAAACTATGGAAACACAAGCATCCTCAAAAGAAATAATACATGAAGATGGAATATCAACACATGTCTTTAGATCCCCAATAGATAAAATAATACCAAGATTCAAATAACCATACCGCATCTCCTCAAAATTGTCTACATTAGATGCCTCAATGTGAACATCTACTGAATTAGTAGGAGCAAAATGTGAGGTGTAGACTCAAGATTGGTGATCAACCTCCCCAAATGCAACTATATATCTCTATTATGAAAATATTGGATTATGATAGAATTTAGTGTGAATAAAACATTCTTTCTTGCTCCACCATGTGTGATTTGATAGATAGAAAGGAAATTGGTTGATAATGAAGGCAAACAAAGAACATCATTGAATGCTCTATCATCCATGTCAATAGATCCCTTCTCGAAAAACACATATATGTGTCAAACTAGACATCATGATGTGTGGTGATGAACAAAAATCAAATGAAGAGAACATAATCTCTAATGAAGCCATGTGATGTGAGGCTCTTGAATTGAGTATCCACCTCTCTAAATCAGAATTTTCAATTGCAAGAAGTGCTTTCCCTTTATGTCTATCAAAAATTTATGAAGAAGAAGATGATGAACCCCTTGACATAGAAGAAAAATTGATTTGAATCTTCTTAAGAAGATGCTTCAACTCATCAATCTATTTTTGAATAACATTGATGTTCATCATGCCTTGTTTTCTTGCAATATGCATATGTAGGCTTCTCCTTCTTAGATGACTCCCCTTTAGAGGGAGAGGATTTAAATTATTTATGTGACTTGTTCTTTTTATTCTTTTGCTTCTTATCAATATTTGTTGATTCTTTTTGTACCTTAGACTCACTAACTAACAATATTTGTGACTTGGAAGACTTGGTTGGACTCATATGAGTTAACTTCACTTCCTCTTGGATTAGGAGATTTACAAAGTCATCAAACATAGGATCAACATATGGTGCTCCCATAGAAAGATAATGGGTATGAAAGACAAAAAGAAACACTGAATACTTAGGACCAAACTTGGATAACACATTTAAAATCAATTGTAAATCCTCTTTATCAACATGGTGCAATCTTTCAGTTATGTTCTTAGTTGCTTGATTTTGGAGATGTAGTCTTGGATGTGGTCAAAAAATTTACGATCAATATTCATCAAATTATTATTAATCTGATATCCCCTAATCTTATCATTTTTATCAATTTATCAAAAGTGTCATAAGCTTCTTTAGGTGTTTTGCATTAGTAGGTTGAGGAACATGGTTTCCTTTAGATAGGCAATAAACCTTTCCCCATGAGATAATTCCATACTGATTTTCTCCATGAAGTATAATTATATGGAGATAGGAGTTTAACTTGAGATTTCCCTATCGTAAGAACACACAACAAGCAAAAATAAAGCAATCAATCACTGCAAGATTCCCTCCCCCATATTACTCAATCAAGAAACCCCCCCAACAATATATGATTGTGGAACTTTATATTTAGTGTGATCACAAGTGTCACTTGCCAAAAACAACGAAGTGGACTTGATCTTAGAGCTTACAAATGTCAAATTTGGCCACAAGCTCAAATTAAAATTGTTACATAGAATTGGATCAATCAAATCACACCACTAAAAAATACATGAAAAATTATGCATTTTCAAAAAAAAACTTAAAAATGCTACCATAGGAGCAAGAATAGAGCCTCAAAAGTTCTCAAAACGAGAATGACTCAACAATACCCGTGAGAATCTACAATTTCTGGAAAAAAAAACTAGGCACCAAAATTAAAAACCAATTGCACCACTATGAAGAGCATGAAATTCTAACCCAAACAAAAAAAAATTGCTCGAGAAAAGGAGGTCCTATTCTTGAGTTATGAGTGTTTGAAGATCAAGTGCAAAATCAAAACTATTAACCATGAAGGGGGCACATTTTTCTTAAGGATGTTGACGCCACTGTTGACATAGTGTTGGCATAAATAGTCAACAAGTTTAAAATTGAAGATCGATTAGCTATCACAAGTCAGTGTGAGGGTTGACAAAATATAAAAGAATATTTCAGAAATCTTTGACCAAGGGAATATGGGCAATGTGGTCAGAATTTTCCAAAAATGACAGGTGGAATGGACAAAATATCTCCGATGGCTGATGAAATATTCAGTTTATTGGCACAGTTGGTGAAGTCCACATATGCTTCTTGGCCAATGTGTAGCACCACGTGGCAGGTGGATCTACCGCTGTAGTAATGTAGTACTCGACGATACTGCAATACTTTTAAAAAATGCAAATAATAATTTAAATTATTAATTTCAAAATTGAAAATAATATATAAAAATAGAATTTTAAGCCTTCATTTTTTTCTTGCCTATAACCTGATGGTATGATTTTTATAGATATTTTTCTATCATACAACCATATGACTATATAGTTGGTCGTACAACTGAATTGGATAAAATTTTCCTCTGAACCCTAGGGAAAAGTGCTCAAAATTTAGTGATTTGATAGTCGATCTTGGGGGTTTTGGGCATCCTAGATGCCATGGCAAGGATTTTTTTTACAAGCACTCTTTAACTTCAAACCCTCATAGATTTGGCCTCATATGTATGATTTGGACAAAAGAAAAGGAAAAACTAACTATCCTAAACCTTTTGAATTGAATAGTGAGCTCATATTTAAACTCGCAATACAAAACCACAAAGAGGAAACCCCCAAATCTAGTATTTCTTTCAAGATTTTTCTGATTCTCTTAGTTATCATTTGATGCAAGAGAAGAGCATACTCAACTTTTCAAAATCCACCATGATTTACAACCTATATTTTTTAATAAAGACTAACAAGAAGCAATCTCACAAGCTCTGATACCATGTAAGAGTTGGTATAGAATAACTCTACACCATGCAAGATTTGGCTGAAGATTATAGCCACCCAAGATCTAGGAACTTCATGAAAGCACAACATAGATCAACTATAAAAGAATAATGTTATTCTATAAAAGGATGCATATGATAATTATGATCATATGATTGATCAATATTATATCAATGTTGATTTACACATGAGACCACCTGGTTATATAGCTAAGGCGAGACATACGATTAAATAGGATTATGACAAGTGTCTTAATCCTATGTCATGAGACAACTAGGTCAACTAATATTAAATGACTTAGGACACAAGAATTAAATAAAAGCCACAGAGCTAAGATATGATAAGATGTTATCTAGACAACTAAGACTTCTAGAAAAACACTTAGGACCTAAGTAAACTTAACATGTAAATATGACCCACTAATGACTAGATAGGTAAAAACCTATTTACACCAACAATTGTCCTTGACGTATTTGATAGCACCATCCATATCTTCTTGTGTCCACTCACTTCTATTGCATTTTGTCTTTTGTCTATGATGTTAAGAATAATTGATAGCAATGTCCATGATTTGTGCATTGTTATCAAACATATTATAGATTGTGTTATTGTGAGGTCAGTTGATTGAAGTATCATCATCATCTAGGTCAACTACATTCAGTTTCACATCCCTTGGTAAATGGGTGCTTAGCCTTTGATTTGTTCTTTTACTTTTCCTCTTTTCTATTGTCATAATGTCTAAACAAAAAGATATCAATTGACATCTATATGCAAAAACATGTAATAATTGAGCTACTTATTATATAACACAAACCATGTAAAATAATTTTGTTATACTACGTAATATGGAGCCACTATTGTACACACGGTTTATGTTATACCTAAAATATAGTCTGAAAACCTTACTTGTTTTTAAATATATTATTTTGTAAACATACAAACATATGTATAAATGTCAAACTTCTACGATATAAAAACTACTAATCACATGCCTTAGATTTCTTTAAAATATTATTGTGAGAAACATTGATATGTATGCACATATATTTGTATATGTATATGTATATAAATATGAACAAATAAATATATAAAACATATCACATTTCTTCTCAATTGTTCATAAGAATTTACTTTTTCTCTTTCATATTATCATAATGCATAAAAAAAGATGTCAATTAATATCCATGTGTGAAAATATGTAATAATAGAGCTTCTTATTATAACATAAACTATGTACAATAATTTCAAGATATACTAAGTGATGTGCAATCATTATTGTGCATGGTTTATGTCGTAACAGGTAGTGCGAAAATCTGATTTGTTTTGAAATATATTATTTTACAATATATATCTATTTGTATATGTATATGTATATGTATGTGTGTGTATGTATATATATGTATATATGTATGTATGTATTCATGCATGCATGTGTATATCTATATATGTACACACACAAATCAATGTTACCTACAATAAGTTTTTGAAGAAATATAACGTGTCTAATTAATATTTTTATATCATAGAAGCTTAGAATTTAGAAATATGAATTCAAATAATATCTAAAATCTATCACACTATTACCAAATTATTCATAAATTAATTTATTCTACTACTTGTTACTTTGTTTTTTTAGATAGAAGATAAATTTCATTTAGATGAGGATATTTGCTTTTTAAGTTATAAATATTTAAAATGACTTACAATTCTCTTAGAAAATTTTGAACCCCCCTAAAAGGGTTGGGAACAAACATGCATGAAAGTCTATCGAAGTTCTAAACAAAACATGAAGAGATGAAAAATATTGTATTGAGTTGAATTGGGTCTTGAAAATATGCTACAAAGGAGGTATATATGAAAGATACTACATGACTCATAGAGAGTTGTCGAGAGGTCAACTTATTTCCTTGGCAACTTGTGTATAAAAAATCTGATGTTTTGCAAATGTTTGCCATTTTGAAAACCTCTTCTTTGTGCATGAAGAGAGTGAACGAATGTGAATTATAAATCAGTGGGAGAACTCCACTAAAGGTGAGGTAATCTTATGGAGAGATATGAACTATTTAACTACTAAAACACTTAGTATTGTCATAGGCATCTCTGCCAGGAATCTATAAATCATAATTTCCTATAAGGTGAGGTGGATTTTTTTCTAAGAGAAGAGAATCATTCAACTTTATTTCTACCTCTAATTAGTCACGTCCAAAGTTGGTTAGTTTTGTGATAGAAAATTGATTATTTTGAGTAATCAAATTGTAATAAATATTTCTGATTCCTTCTTGTTAAGTCTCATGTCTTTATAGTTCTTCTTATCAAAAATAAAGACAAACAAATGATGAGGGAAAAAAAAGACAAACAAAGGATGATTGCCTCCTCTTCTAGTTAGAATTGCACTGGCTACTTAGTACTAGTTTGACTATTCTTTGTGTTTGGTTTAAGGTTTTTAAATAGATTTTAGTGTTATGATTTCATTCTATCATTTTTTTTATGAACTATTGTATATATTATATTTATTTCTATAAATTATTATAGAAGTGCACTATTCTTTAAAAAATGGCTTTCATCTATATAGACCATCCATGTTTTACATTTAATTTTAAGTAGTGACTATTGCTTATTATTGCCTTATATAATCACACAATTTTTTGCACAACCAAACATTAATGTTCACATGATATTTTATGTGAATAATGAGTAAAAGATTATTGAATGTTGAAATGAAATGAAGGATACTAATAAGGTCCACAAGACTAAGTAGTCTATCGGACAAATAGTCTCATTCTAAGACACCTAGTAGACTAGGGACAACTTAATTAGCCTTATGGAAGTTTCTTTTTATGTTGGATTTTCTATTATAGATTTTGATTATTATTATTTTGTTGTTTTTCCTACTCTTATCTCCCCAAACAATGGAAAAAAGTTGGAATGAATATGGAAATAAAATATTATAAGTACAAAGTTCTCATTAAAGAAAAATAGGCTACATAAAAAATATAAACATACCAAACTCATGTATATATATCATGTTTGCATAAAAATAAAAATAAAATTGATAATTTTTTATTAAACAAAGTTAGTCAAAATACAGTGTATTGAGCTTTGGCTTTCAAATGAAGAGCTTTCAACCTAAGGTTTGTAAAACTTTTAGCTGAAGAGGTCTAGCCTAAGGTTCATGCTTATGTTTTGAGTAGCTAAACAATTATGTGGGTTTGATGTAAATTCCTTTGACAACAAAAAAATATGTTGTATTATCCCAATAATATAATGTAAATTAAATACTCAACTAAAATTATAATGACCTTTAAAAAATAATAATAATTTTATTAAAATATTTATATTAAATTTATTACAAATATTTTTCTTAAATAAAAAATAAAATAATTGAATATAAGATTGTTGATGTCAATAAATGTTCCACAATCAAATCCAAAAATCTATGCATATTGATATCATGGATTGTGGGAAATTCATTTTTTAAATAAGCTCTTGTGAGCAACTTCTTCAATACTTCATAAAGAAACTTTATAGCAAACTCTCCTATACATATTAAAGAGATTGGTGTACCTTACGAACATGAAATTACAATAAATAGAGGATGTCAATTCAACTATTATATTATTGAAAGAAATCAACTTGGAAGATTATATAATGTAACTATGAGTCAGCAAGCTGATTAGTTGTTTAAGACATCAATATCATATTTGAATATAACTTCTAAATCATTATTTTTTTAATCTTTGGTGTCCATCTAATAAAATAAATATCAAATCTAATTATTAAAAATTAGTATTTTAAAATAATAAAAATATTTTAGAACAATTACAAAAGTGTAATTTTAATAGTAAAAAATTATGTAAATTTTTACATATAGCATTTATTTTAAAAAATAGAATATAAATCATTAAATATATAATATGCATCCAATTTAGCTCATTTAACTTCTAGAATATATAAACTTAACAAATCAAAAATAGAATTACATAATCAAATTTAAATGGAATTGCTTTAGAAAACAAATTCATTGTTCACTATAATCCTAGAGGATAGATAGGATGGATGAATCCTTTAAAACATATAATCAAACGAACATTTACCAAAAAATTATATAATGAGAAATTTAATTAATATTTTTATGATCATTGATAAGATGAGATGCATCAAGAAAAAACTTTAAGGTATCAGAGTAACAATCCAACTTAAATAACTTTAAGATGAGATGCATTCTATAAAAAACTTTAAGATATATAGAAAATTGTAACTAAAAGAGATCAATTACTTCAAAATTTCTTATGTGTCCCATTAAAAAATATAAGCAACTCTAAATGCTTAAAACTGAAAAAATAATAGAATTTTCAATTCACTATTTTTTGTATTGTAAAATTCAAGCAAAAAAAAAAATTATGCAATTTACTGTCCTATATAAAACTCCAATAATGACATTTTTTTTATATATTGAATCAAAGTGTTTGCAAGAATGAAGCTACCAATAGGTAGCCGGAAAAAGAATACAAGAGCTGCAAAACAGCAAAACAATAGCTGATCATGAAGCAAAAGGAATCATACAGTCAACAAAAACACGGTCCGAAGGCTACCAATACAAAATACAAGAACAACAAGACAGAATTACATTACCAAAGAAACTGCCAACACAAAATTACATGAGCAACAACACAGTATTACATTGATTAAACTCGTTGTGAAGTTGAAACTTCAATAAATGACATATTGAACATAAGCTTCCAACCAAGATATGAGACGACTTCAAGCCATGAAAACGTATCGAAAAGCATTTGATTGTATATGAATCGCAGTGTCAGGTTTAGGCCATCTAATGCTGCAGCCATGAAAATGCATTGAAAGACGTTTCCTCGTATGATTTCCATTGCTGAGTCCCGATGATAGACAACAGTATGGAACTCCCGAGGAACATAGAATATAATTGAATTGAATGTTTTTTTTTTCTATGAATAAGTGTCTGATTTAGTAGTCATGCACTTTAGTTTCGCTTTTCAAAATCTTGTGAATTTTTTTAAGAATATTATAGCAATTCTTTCTTGGTTAGTTCACTGTTTAAATCTAAGCGTTGAAATCATCATCATCAATTTTGATGTTTTTATTATATGTAGTCATAAAAAATGTCTAAAATATCATTTTTTGAACTTCTTATCAATTGTAATCAATTATCATACTGTATCATGGATTTCACTTGTATCGTGGGTTTCACTTGCACCAATAGTTGAACATATTCTCACAAAAATAATTCACATAAACAATCAAATATGAATGTACAATGATATTAAATTATACAATATAATAGTAATAATTAAATAATTAGAAACTACCCTTATTCTTTTTTTTTTTTGCAAAAGTGGCAAGCCACTATAAATATATTAATATTAAAATATAAGTTATACAAAAACCCTAGTACAGGGGAGCATACTGGCGGGAAAAAACTACCCTTATTCTTAAATCATCCTAAAACTATTTCAATTATATTATATCCATACATATATTTATGTCTATAAATTATTACAAAATTATAATTATTAAACGTATTTAAACCTTACCCTAATATGTCCATCCCTAATACTTGTTGAAACCTGAACTCTTAACATTTTCTATTAATCAAACATCGCCCAAAGTTGTTCCATCCTTTGCTGCCTCGTAGTAGGCTTCAAATGCATTGTGTCTAGCAAGAGAAGAGGTGTCATTTCTAGTGTCATGGAAGGGGACATGTCCAACATGTAATGTTTATAAATTGTTTTTCATTCGGTGTTCAATGTGCTTTCATTATTCTCACTTCATTTTAGGTTTTGCAAGCCTCAGCTCCTATTTCTACATTCTCTGCAATTGTCAACATTCAATGGAGGCTCTATAAATGTGTTTGTCAACACAACAAAACAAATAAGATTTGGAATTTCCTAGAGTGGGTAAGTTCTTTTTTGACCTTACTAGAGCTATAACCCATTTTGATTTTTGAGTGATTTATAGATTGTATTTTTTATGATCTAGTTACTTTGGTGTGAACAATTCACTCATTTTTTTAAAAATAGGGATTTGTTACTAGAAGCCTAGGGTCATAGTTCAAACTTAGTTTTGTGTTTTTCTTGTTACTAGTCAAATGGACATCACTATAAGTTGATTTGGGCAAATCAATTTAAGATTTTCTATGCATGGTTGTAAAATTTAATAAAAGCTTTTGCTTAATGTTTATGACCTTAGGAAGAAGGGTTTGAGATTCTTTGTTTTTAATTCACCATCTAAAATCAATGTATTTGCCGTGGAGAAATAAAAGACAAGTAATAGTTGTCAAAAGAGAAAAGATTGTCTATGAATTTATAGAAATTAATTAGTACCATTGTATAGTTGGTTTCAATAGTCTTGTTCATCTCACTACAGTTTTTGATCCATGTTATTAATTTTTTATTTTTGTTGATTGCTAGAGTTTTTCTATTTTAGATAAGCTAAAAATGTCCTTTAGAGAAATCCCATATAAATATTAGTTTACACAAATTTACTATGGAAGATTCGAAGTTTCTAACTTCTACCTGATATTTGCCTTAAGTTTTTGCAATCTTTTTTTGATGTTATGTACATTAGCTATAAATTCCTACATAGTCATTGGCATCTTAGTCAAAACTATTTAAGACACTCTTGTTCAACTTGTGTTATATGAGAGATATGAGAATTCAGGCAATGAACAACTAAAGTTGTCGAGTGACAAGGAGAATTACATCGACATCAAGTGATTAAAGCTTTAGAGGTTTTGTACTTTGTTTTGCGTACTTTCTTAATTTTATCAAGAAAATAAAATCACCACGAAGCAACAATCATAAAAAATATATATATTCATTTTTCTTTTCAATCTTTGAGTTGCAAACATATGTCGTGTGGTGGGATGTTCTCCTATTCAACTTTATACAAGTTCCAATATAAAAAAACATATCTTAATAGCTAAGAAGCCAAACACATTCTCACATCAAACTCAAATAAAAGATATGTTGAAATTTGACTACGACACTACATCTATGACACTGCATTAACATAAAATTCATTTAATGGGGGAATGTGCATCCACTAGCTTATGAACTTGGACTTTAGTATATCAAATATAGACATGAAATTTCCACAGTCTAGGAATTGAATGTATTACTTCTAATAGAAAATTATAATAAATGTTTAGATGAAAAAATCTTCAGAGGTTACTATTGTCACTTTGTCTCTCCCTTTTTATTTCCCATCAATTATAATTGATCTGAGAAAATTTAATGGGTGTATCATGCTCAAATATTCTTCTAGTAGTTGTATTATCCCTTTGACAAACTTTAGTCAAATACCCATTTGAAAAAGTCTCAAAAAGTGGCTAAATCTCCCTCCTTCCTCCTTTGTTCTTATTGGAACTTCAAGTCTCAGCAATTTTTGAAAAAAAGTTCCTAGCTCCAATATCTCCCATTACCTTTGGTCCTGTCAAAATTTTGGGTCCCAAAAGGACATTTGTACTAATTCCAAATGTCAATTTTCTTTCCCTATCTCCGCTTCATCTTTTGGTCTTGTTGGAACTTTGAGTTCCCATTGCCCTGAGTTCCTATTGTCTTTGGTCCTGCTGGGATTTTGGGTCTTGAAGGGACACTTGGATCAAGTCCAAATGTCCATTTTTCTTTCCATATCCCTGCTTCCTCTTTTGGTCTCGTCGAATCTTCGATTTCTCGTATCCTCAAGTTCTTGTCACTCGAGTTCCTATCAAATTTAATTTTATTAGAATTTTGAGTCCTAAAAAGATGTTTAGACCAAGTCCAAATGTCCATTTTATTTCCCTATCCCTGCCTCCTCTTTTGGTCATGTTGGAACTTTGGGTCCCGAAAGGATTTTTGGACCAAAGTTCTTGGTTCCCATGTCCTATCACCAATGGTCCTGTCAAAATTTTAGGTTTCAAAAGGACATTTGGACTAAGTCCAAATGTCCATTTTCTTTCCCTATCCCCGCTTCCTCTTTTGGTCCCATTGAAACTTTGGGTCCTAAGAGGATTTTTGGATCAAAGTTTCTGGCTCCAATTTCCTCCTATCGCCTGAATTCCCATCACCTTGAGATCCTACCATCTTTGGTCCTATCAGAATTTTGGGTCCCGAAAGGACATTTAGTATAAGTCCAAATATCCATTGGGTTTCCCTATCCCCACTTCCTCTTTTGGTCTTTTTAGAACTTCAAGTCCTCTAGGGATTTTTGGACTAAATTTCTTGGTTCCAATACCCTATTGCTTGAGTTCCTATTTCCCCAATTTCCTATTGCCTTTATTCTTGTTGGAATTTTAGGTCTTGAAAGGACATAAATGGTCCATTTTCTTTTCCTATCCCAACTTTTGGTCTTGTCAAAAATTTGGGTCCCAAAAGGATTTTTGGACCAAATTTCCTAGTTCTAATGTCCTCCTATTGCCTGAGTTCCCATTGCTCAAGTTCTTGTCACCTTTAGATCTTGTTGATACTTTAGACCCCACATGGATTTTTGGATAAGTTTGCTGGATTTTTGTATTTCAACTTAAAAATCACCATTAACGGTGTAATGACTTCGCCAACTACCAGATCTGATTCATAGAGCTACAAGAATGATTTTAGATGTATTTTTTACCAACTCCAATTGGAGAAAAATGGCACCCATACTTCATTTATTGTTTGTAGACTATTTTTTTGTTAGAGGACCATCCCTAGCTATAATTTTTTTATGGATTTTGTGGGGGTTTCTGCTCTTTATCCACATATTCATCAATGTGGAAGTGTCACGGATATGGTGTCAAGGCATTATGGTAGGATTTCAACTCAAGATTTGAGGTACACATGTCTTCACATGGTTTTAGGGTTTTGGCTAGAGTTTCATACCCAATCACATGCCCTATCTCTCTCCTACAACCTACAAATGATATAAGGCACTTGTGTGCTCAATGTAAGGGTTCTTCCCTAGATTTTATTTGGTAGAATTATGGAACCTTTGCATTTTTCAATCGTAAAATTGGATTTTATGCCTTTGTGTCAATAAAAGCATTATTTTATCTCTTCCTAGTGCTTGTATTCTGTGTAACATTTGATACATCTATACATCCATAAGATCTTAACAATTTTTTAGGATGTATGATTGTGATAATTTGTTGTAAGTTTCGATTGTGGGTAATATGTACCCCTTTATGATCTTTCAAGCCCTAACCTTCATACTTTTCTATAATACTAATGAAACAAGGAACTATGTAAGCTTCTTCAGTGATTTTTTGATACTCTATGCAATCACAAGGAAAAAATATCTTTAACTTTGGTGCATCACCATATTTTCAACTTTAAACATTATCTTCTCTTTTTTTCCTTTTGAAACTTGATAGATTAAGATTAGTGTAGTTATCCAGTGTTGGGTTGGACCAATATTGTTGGATCTAGTTTTTGAGAAGAAGTCAACCTTCTCCATAGGTTTGACCTCATCTATAAGGTCCCACACCTTGAGTTCAGTTCCATTGTTTCATTGGAATTTTGAACAACATGTTCAATAGGGTGTAATTTCTTGTGGCAACATTTTTTGCATGCCTGATGGGATAGTCTAATGGACTCTTTTCCATCCTGCTAAGAAAGTGATGTTGTTCTAAGCATATTTATCCTTAAAGAGACATTCAACAAGGTACCTGATGACTCTACAACAACTCAGTAGTCTTAGTTCCAAATCAAACCTACAAATTCATGCCAAGAATTTAAACAAGGGCATATTCTAGAGGTAATTTTCAATACATAGAACTATCATTTTCTACTTCTAGAAGAAAAAATAGACATTCTTTATCATCGATAAGGAGAAGTAAGGGTTCTATAACTCCATCTCCTAGATCTCAATCCACACCTCCATTTAGTAGATTACTTCAACCTAGAACTCTTACCACCTAGATAAATAGATCTTTATTCTATATAGTTGTCCCTAGGAATCAAGTGTTTGTCACTTTTAATGGTGGTAGCCCTATTGTGTTATCCCAAAGGGATGACATATGTGAATTCTTTAAAAATTATTCCTTATTTCACTAATGAGACAACCAGTACTCCAATAGAACACATTCAAGATGTCGCCAATATATGCTTTGTACATAATATCATAGAAGACAATGTGGCTATTAGACTCCTAGCCACATCCTTGAAAGGAAAAGCATTAAAATGGTATAGAGGTTTGCAACATTACTCCGTTCACAACTAGAATGAGTTAGGTGAAAAGTTTTGTGAATAATTTGAGGATAAGAGTGATCACTTGTCCTTGGTGGAACAATGGACAACAATTAAGAGGGCACCCCACGAATTCATGGGAGATTTTAACTTTAGATTTCATAAGGCTTGGGATAGAATCCTTGCCTTGGTGAATCCTTCTCCCAATCATGTATTCTTATACTATTTAAGGGCTCTTAATAGTGATGTGATTGTTATGATACACTCTATGGGTGGGATGACTCTACCAAATGCATATGATATTTCCACAGGGTGAAGAATTGTATAATACAAGTTGGGAAAATAGCTTCAAGGCCACCAATACCTTTATTCACATAGTTTGTTACTCAACAACCCACATTATCTCCTATTCCAATCACATATGTACCGATTAGTCGTCTATTTTTGTTGCACCTTAAAATTAATTGCATGAAGTTAAAGCATTATTGTAGAATTTTGGTAATGAGTTAGTAACAATAAAGAAGATAAAAGCTCAAAATAGTAGACCTTACCAACCTCAAAGTCAAAATTATTAGCAAAATAGGTAGCCATATCAAGGGAAAAATTAATGGAATTATGCAAAACCTTTTAATAGTGTAAATCCAACCACTAATAATGCTTCAAAGGCTCATTTTCCTATTCAAAACAACTTAGATCAATAATTTTGAACACACCTAGATACTAAGAGGGGGGTGAATCAACATCTATAAAAACATAACCCCTTCAGATCTTAAAACCTTCAACAATATTCAAATTCATACTTTTAACAAGATCAACAACTTATAAATAGATTAGAAATTATTTAAAAAATTTGCATTAGTGAAAGATAAGACAATGAACACACATGCATAAGATAACACCAGATTTACATGGAAAACCCAAGAAGGGAAAAACCACAAAGAGAAATCTCTCAATATAGGAAGCTCATTGCTTATAGAATTACAATTTGTTTTAAGGTTATCTGCCTAAGGCAGTACACTACTCCCAAAAGGACTGCCAAGCTAAGGTGCACAACCTTAGGGCAAGATACAAAGGACTTGTAGTATTGAGGTGCACAACCCCAGGGTAAGATACAAATTACAAGGACCTACTGAAGAGACTCATTGTCTGATTGCATGATACATGAAGATTTAAAAATTTAAAAATTTGTCAACAACACACTCTATTGATTGAGGCATTAAAGCTCATTTTGTCCTTCTTCTTCACAACTTGCTTCACCAATCGATACTCTCACACACAGTCACACACACTCGCACATCTTTCTATTGAATTGTTATTGCATTTATACCCTCTACAATATCTCAAAACATCAATTAGGTCGATTGAAAAAGAATACAAACAATTATTCCAACAAGTCGATCACAAAAACATAGTGTGGTCCTATTCAAAAGATAGAGGAAAAAAAAATCTTATTACATCTTCCAATGTGATCCAAAACAACACACATGCTGGCATACATCAACCCAATCCAACAACAATGAAATGTGTACCACAATACCAATTGGCCCAAAAACACACTTTTAACTAAATTTACTCAATGTGGTTCTCAACAGGACAGGGCAAGACACATATTAATCTTAACACAACTTCATATGCTAGCATAGACCCCCAAGAACATGGCACAAGAAAGATAACAAGCTCTGTCAGCTAGATATCCACAAATTTCCCAAAAACCAACTCAAAATAATATGCGGCATCAAAGAGATCAACTATTGATGTGCAAACCACAAAGAGATGTCTCATGGACATCCAGCAACCCTTCCAAATACTTCTTACACACTTTCACGCCATAAATAGCTATTGCAAACCAAACAGAGACATAGTACTTCATCCCAAAAGCATAGAATACACAACCATGATATAGAACATTAATAGATCAACTTGCAATACACACCATCACATGAAAACAAAACTAAGATGTTGCACAAGAACTGAGAACACATCCAACAAGTCGTAGAAGCATAAATATCAATGCTGAGAAATGTGAAGCATTTTTTGGACCAGTCCAGACAATGAACAAAACTGCCAACCTTCTACAATTACTAAAAACCTCCTCGACAGTATTGGTGACCTTGAAATATAGGAGTACAATGCCCATAGAGCACAAAAACTAAATCCCAAACTGCAAGATCATATCTTCAATAGCAGAGGAATGTGGAGCATTCTCCCAAACAAACTTCAACACAACTTCTTGTAGTAGAACCTTTCACCAACTTGCGGATGCAAGAACATCTTTGCAACAACACATATTTCCACTAGAACAACAAGAGAGAGCATACAACATACTAGAGACCATCAACAACATATCTCCACCATCATCATTACTTCTAATCCTCATGTTAATATATCATCATGATATTATTTTTTCTGATAGAAACTGTAGACATGTAAACTATCCTGATTGATATCATGCACTCAATTCTGATTCACTAATTTTGATTCTTCCTTGATCACTTCTTTACTAATCATTTAATTGAATAATCTTTATTTAATTAAATTTATTAAATTTCCTCCTTAATTAGATAATACACTTTATCAGATTATTTCATCAAAAATCATCTTTAAGTAAATAAATCAACTTATTTAATTAAATCCTAATGTTCTTCATTTAATTAAATAAATCAACTTTATTTAATTAAATCCTAATGTTCTTCATTTAATTGAATAAATCAGCTTTATTTAATTAAATTTATCTCCCAACTATCCTCTCATTTGATTTAAATGAATCTAAATATCTAAATAAAATGTCATATCAACTAATTCCATCTAAGTTAATTAAATCCTAATTAACTCCTAACACTAATCCTCCTTTCCTCTAGTTTTTGCAACTTACACATGTAAATCAATTTATTTGATTTATTAATTCCTCTGTTTCCATTCAAATATGGCATATCCTAGGGATATTCCACCAATTTAAAATATCCCTCCCAAAGGACTTTTGTCCTCCAACATGGCATTAAAGGCTCTTACATGTCCTTTTCTTGAGCTAACTTGGCACTAAATCCTCTTACAACTCTTCTTGCACAAGCCATCTTTTGAATTTCAAATTCCACCTACATGCATTTAACATGCACATTGTTCAAAACGTGCTCCACTCTCCTTCATTAGCATGTTGACAAGTGGCACAATGCCATTGGTTCAAGTTTAATCCCACATTCTTCCTATTCCTTATTCTTCAATCCTTCTCCATTATAAAAAGAGGCCTTCTCTATTTGATTTAGCATCCACAATCCATGCAAGATCATTATGCTCATTTTCATCCACATTTCATCCATGTTAAAATGAGAGTTCATAATTCATAGCAAGATTATCAATATTTTGAATCAAGGAGCACACAATCATCATTAAAGCTTATCAAGGAATTTGGAAAGGGCTTCTTTCCACATCAAAGAAGCACCAATTCCCCCATGGGATGCTGGTTTGAGTATTTTGAATAAGATTTCAATAGCTTTCATTCGATATTCTATCATTGTTTTCTTGTTCATTGTGTTTGAATGAAGTTCATGGGGAATGTTTGTTCTAGACTTGTTTATTGGCTAATGTTTGATTGTTTGATCATGTTGGAGCAAGTCTAGACCAAGCATTCACATTTTGGTGCTAGAAGGAGGGCACAAATCTCAAAATTAACACATTTTTTT
>VDFB02231608.1:24219-165409 GCA_007258455.2 Sequoia sempervirens
TGTTCTTGATATGGTTGTGGACACAAATCAATGCTTTGATGATATGGTTTCACCAATGGAAGAGTGTATTGATTTTGGGATAGAGATGTCTCTTGGTGCAATGAATCAACTAGTTTGGTAAGTGTAGCAATTTGATCTGACAAAATTTGATCTTGATTTTGATCTTGACACCCTTGATATAGTTGATTTGTTTTTTGTTCAAGCATATTTGGAATTTATTCTTGTGGTGTTTGTATGGGATCATGGAAAAATTAATTTTGGACAATGTTCTAATTTGGAATGATGCTTAGATTTGGAATTATATGTTGAAATTGAACATTGTTGTGGTTGGGAATCACATTGCCTTGATTTAGGTAACTTTGATTCTGCATGGTGTTTCCTTGACTTGGATCAATACATGGAGTCGTTAACATATTGTTTGGAATTTGAACAACATTTGTATGATTCACAAACATATCTATCCCAAAGTTTACCAAGTGTGGATTTGAAATGTTCATGTTTGGTAAACTTGCATTTGGCATGTTCACATTTGGCATGTGTGGACTTGGTGGGATAATGTTGTTTTGTTGAAGACTCGTGCATTGATTGTTTGGTTGATAGATTTGTAGGTTTGGACTTTGATTTAAATATACCATAGGGAAAGGTGTTCCAAAATTTAGATTGGGCATACTCATGTTTGTTGTACCATTGAGGTTTGTAGGAGATAATGATGCCATGTATGGATTGCATAAATGTGAGTTTTGATAATCAATTGGCATTGTAAGGATTTGATAGTTCGGTTGATTTAGATTACTCATGATGTATGAATCAAGTTTATATTCCATGTTCTTCTTGTGTTTTGACTTTTTTGACCTCTAAGGGATTTAGGACCAATGCCGAGATGAAGGATGAAAGGGGTGAATGATATGGGTGTTGAACTTTTAGGAACTTTGGATCAATTCTAGACTCTAGGATTTTTTATTGGATTGGTTTGATTTGATAATGAACTTGTGAATCCCAAGATGTTAGATGTTATCTTAGGATGAACTTGTTCAAAAGGGTGATAATTTAGCTAAGTGTGTGAGGAAGGATTCTTCCACACACACCTAACTAAACTGATGATTTTGATTTGGTTTAAGGATCTACCCAAGTCTAGATAATGATGTTTCCAAAGCTCTAAAAGTTATTTATGGGATGGAGATGATAAATGTTTGGGATGAATGAAGTGTTTGATTTTGATCCTAAATGAACCTAAGAAGGACCTTGTTTATAAGACCAAGATAGTGAAGAACATGCTTTTCCCTAAGAGTGGTTTAAACCTAAAGACCAATGTTTGCATGGAAAACCATATGAACAAAAGAAACCAAGCACATGTGTGGGGTTCAATTTGAGTTAATCTTGATTAATGAATTACTTTTACCACATCCACACTTCGTGTTTAACTTTCAAACTGAATGTCTATGTCTCAACTCCTTTTCATTCCACAAGGTCCATTATGTGAAAATCAAAGAATCAAATGCATAGTTGTTCCTAGGTTGACTTTAGAGAGAGAAAATTGAGATATGGGCCCAAATATTTAGAAGCCTCTTTAAGGATAAATCCCTAGGGACAAGCAATAATACTTGGACTTTTCAAAGGTATTTGCCTCCTCTAAAGGGTTTGAAATTTGATGACCTTGTTAAATTTTTGTTTTCAAGATTTTGGATCCAAGGAATGTGTTTAACTGACTCAAATATTGCACAACCCTAGGATGGAAAAGAAAATATCCGTTGAATTCCCACTTGGATAAATCTAGCTGCACTTATTTAGAGTGGATGATTAGAAGCTTGACCACACTGGCTCCCCTCCACGACACTCACTTCTATGGGTTAGCCAAGCTTCAATTCTCATGAATCTCCCATGACAAACTTTTAATCTCTACAAAGAATCACAAATATGTGGGATGGCTCTAGATATCTGACCTCATGATGCCAACAAATATTGGGTTTTTTGGCTACTACACAAGGGTTCATAATAAGGGCATCCGGTTCAAAGGAAACACTGATAAACTCCCTCAAGAGGTCTACCAACCCTTAGAACAAGGGCCTTACGCATCAGAAAGATATTGGGGGAGAGCTATCATGCATTTCACTTTGTTGATTGCAAACTTTCCTTGCAACCACAAATTTGTATAGTGGTTTGGAAGAGCCTGGCTTATGCTCGTTATTGCTTGGGTCGTTCCCTTGGGGTGGGTAATTTTTCCCACCAAGGCAGGTCCTCTAAGGATAAACAAAAATGAGTAAGTACATCCGTAGTTCCATCAACCTTTGTTTGCGTGAACAAAGAGAGAACACACATAATGTCTTTTCTCACACTAGTAAGATTTGTTCATTTTTAAGAGCCCAAATTTGAAATGTGGAGGCAATCTTTTAGACAACCTAATATCACTAAAATGATTTTGATTCTCAAGATTGTTGTAAAGTGCAAGAGAAGTGCATACACATTTCAATGATATTAATTTGTAAAAAATATTACAAAACAAGATAAGCACATGTTTATTTTAGACTTCAAAAGCAGTAATGGGTTCTTTTTATAACACCAAGATGAAGTGTAACTTGGAGAACTGTTTGTTCAATTCTTAAAACCCAAAACCAAATCTAGTGAATTTCTAATATTCTTTTTAACCCTTTGATTGTTCTTTTTAAAACCCAAACAAAATTTATTTGAGTCCTAAAACTGAAGATAATAAAATCCTAAAGATGGGATCATAAATGCTCCCAAAGTGTTTAAAAACACTTGTTACAATGAGTATCAAATGCTTTTTCTTTCACTTCCATGCTCTATGATCCTTTAAAACCTTCAATCCAAGCTCCAAATGTTAGATGAAATCAAGAAACAAGAAGATATGAGGGTTAGATAAATGATTAAGCATAGAAACCCTAAAACTTAGACCAAGTTTCATTGTGATTTAACATTAGGTGAAAATTTGAAAATTTTAACTCTATCAAAGTTGAGAAACACCTACACCATTGGATAGATTATGAAATTCTGCTCCATTTCAAAAAACAAAGCTCTGAAAAAGACCAAAATATGACCAAGATACGACCATTTTAAGATTGATTGCAAAAGCAAGAAAATAAAGGCGTCACCATTTGAACACAAAGGCAACGTCGCTATATAGTGACGTCAGAACAATTGTGTCAATGTTTGAAGATTTCAGTATCGCTCTATGGAAAATAGAGACCATGTTTGTGTTGTTGTTTGTCTCTAGTGTCACTGTTTGACCTAGAAAGACAAAAGAGAGAAAAAAATGACGGAAATGGCCAAAAAAATGTGTTAATTTTGAGATTTGTGCCCTCCTTCTAGCGCCAAAATGTGAATGCTTGGTCTAGAATTGCTCCAACATGATCAAACAATCAAACATTAGCAAATAAACAAGTCTAGAACAAACATTCCCCATGAACTTCATTCAAACACAATGAACAAGAAAACAAAGATAGAATATCGAATGAAAGCTATTGGAATTTTATTCAAAATACTCAAACCAGCATCCCATGGGGGAATTGGTGCTTCTTTGATGTGGAAAGAAGCCCTTTCCCAATTCCTTGGCAAGCTTTGATGATGATTGTGTGCTCCTTGATTCAAAATATTGATAATCTTGCTATGAATGATGAACTCTCATTTTAACATGGATGAAATGTGGATGAAAATGAGCATAATGATCTTGCATGGATAGTGGATGCTAAATCAAATAGAGAAGGCCTCTATTTATTTAATGGAGAAGGATTGAAGAATAATGAATAGGAAGAATGTGGGATTAAACTTGAACCAATGGCATTGTGCCACTTGTCAACATGCTAATGAAGGAGAGTGGAGCACGTTTTGAACAATGTGCATGTTAAATGCATGTAGGTGGAATTTGAAATTCAAAAGATGGCTTGTGCAAGAAGAGGTCTAAGAGGATTTAGTGCCAAGTTAGCTCAAGAAAAGGACATGTAAGAGCCTTTAATGCCATGTTGGAGGACAAAAGTCCTTTGGGAGGGATATTTTAAATTGGTGGAATATCCCTAGGATATGCCATATTTGAATGGAAACAGAGGAATTAATAAATCAAATAAATTGATTTACATGTGTAAGTTGCAAAAACTAGAGGAAAGGAGGATTAGTGTTAGGAGTTAATTAGGATTTAATTAACTTAGATGGAATTAGTTGATATGACATTTTATTTAGATATTTAGATTCATTTAAATCAAATGAGAGGATAGTTGGGAGATAAATTTAATTAAATAAAGCTGATTTATTCAATTAAATGAAGAACATTAGGATTTAATTAAATAAAGTTGATTTATTTAATTAAATGAAGAACATTAGGATTTAATTAAATAAGTTGATTTATTTACTTAAAGATGATTTTTGATGAAATAATCTGATAAAGTGTATTATCTAATTAAGGAGGAAATTTAATAAATTTAATTAAATAAAGATTATTCAATTAAATGATTAGTAAAGAAGTGATCAAGGAAGAATCAAAATTAGTGAATCAGAATTGAGTGCATGATATCAATCAGGATAGTTTACATGTCTACAGTTTCTATCAGAAAAAATAATATCATGATGATATATTAACATGAGGATTAGAAGTAATGATGATGGTGGAGATATGTTGTTGATGGTCTCTAGTATGTTGTATGCTCTCTCTTGTTGTTCTAGTGGAAATATGTGTTGTTGCAAAGATGTTCTTGCATCCGCAAGTTGGTGAAAGGTTCTACTACAAGAAGTTGTGTTGAAGTTTGTTTGGGAGAATGCTCCACATTCCTCTGCTATTGAAGATATGATCTTGCAGTTTGGGATTTAGTTTTTGTGCTCTATGGGCATTGTACTCCTATATTTCAAGGTCACCAATACTGTCGAGGAGGTTTTTAGTAATTGTAGAAGGTTGGCAGTTTTGTTCATTGTCTGGACTGGTCCAAAAAATGCTTCACATTTCTCAGCATTGATATTTATGCTTCTACGACTTGTTGGATGTGTTCTCAGTTCTTGTGCAACATCTTAGTTTTGTTTTCATGTGATGGTGTGTATTGCAAGTTGATCTATTAATGTTCTATATCATGGTTGTGTATTCTATGCTTTTGGGATGAAGTACTATGTCTCTGTTTGGTTTGCAATAGCTATTTATGGCGTGAAAGTGTGTAAGAAGTATTTGGAAGGGTTGCTGGATGTCCATGAGACATCTCTTTGTGGTTTGCACATCAATAGTTGATCTCTTTGATGCCGCATATTATTTTGAGTTGGTTTTTGGGAAATTTGTGGATATCTAGCTGACAGAGCTTGTTATCTTTCTTGTGCCATGTTCTTGGGGGTCTATGCTAGCATATGAAGTTGTGTTAAGATTAATATGTGTCTTGCCCTGTCCTGTTGAGAACCACATTGAGTAAATTTAGTTAAAAGTGTGTTTTTGGGCCAATTGGTATTGTGGTACACATTTCATTGTTGTTGGATTGGGTTGATGTATGCCAGCATGTGTGTTGTTTTGGATCACATTGGAAGATGTAATAAGATTTTTTTTTCCTCTATCTTTTGAATAGGACCACACTATGTTTTTGTGATCGACTTGTTGGAATAATTGTTTGTATTCTTTTTCGATCGACCTAATTGATGTTTTGAGATATTGTAGAGGGTATAAATGCAATAACAATTCAATAGAAAGATGTGCGAGTGTGTGTGACTGTGTGTGAGAGTATCTATTGGTGAAGCAAGTTGTGAAGAAGAAGGACAAAATGAGCTTTAATGCCTCAATCAATAGAGTGTGTTGTTGACAAATTTTTAAATTTTTAAATCTTCATGTATCATGCAATCAGACAATGAGTTTCTTCAGTAGGTCCTTGTAATTTGTATCTTACCCTGGGGTTGTGCACCTCAATACTACAAGTCCTTTGTATCTTGCCCTAAGGTTGTGCACCTTAGCTTGGCAGTCCTTTTGGGAGTAGTGTAATTCCTTAGGCAGATAACCTTAAAACAAATTATAATTCTATAAGCAATGAGCTTCCTATATTGAGAGATTTCTCTTTGTGGTTTTTCCCTTCTTGGGTTTTCCATGTAAATCTGGTGTTATCTTATGCATGTGTGTTCATTGTCTTATCTTTCACTAATGCAAATTTTTTAAATAATTTCTAATCTATTTATAAGTTGTTGATCTTGTTAAAAGTATGAATTTGAATATTGTTGAAGGTTTTAAGATCTGAAGGGGTTATGTTTTTATAGATGTTGATTCACCCCCCTCTTAGTATCTAGGCGTGTTCAAAATTATTGATCTAAGTTGTTTTGAATAGGAAAATGAGCCTTTGAAGCATTATTAGTGGTTGGATTTACACTATTAAAAGGTTTTGCATAATTCCATTAATTTTTCCCTTGATATGGCTACCTATTTTGCTAATAATTTTGACTTTGAGGTTGGTAAGGTCTACTATTTTGAGCTTTTATCTTCTTTATTGTTACTAACTCATTACCAAAATTCTACAATAATGCTTTAACTTCATGCAATTAATTTTAAGGTGCAACAAAAATAGACGACTAATCGGTACATATGTGATTGGAATAGGAGATAATGTGGGTTGTTGAGTAACAAACTATGTGAATAAAGGTATTGGTGGCCTTGAAGCTATTTTCCCAACTTGTATTATACAATTCTTCACCCTGTGGAAATATCATATGCATTTGGTAGAGTCATCCCACCCATAGAGTGTATCATAACAATCACATCACTATTAAGAGCCCTTAAATAGTATAAGAATACATGATTGGGAGAAGGATTCACCAAGGCAAGGATTCTATCCCAAGCCTTATGAAATCTAAAGTTAAAATCTCCCATGAATTCGTGGGGTGCCCTCTTAATTGTTGTCCATTGTTCCACCAAGGACAAGTGATCACTCTTATCCTCAAATTATTCACAAAACTTTTCACCTAACTCATTCTAGTTGTGAACGGTGTAATGTTGCAAACCTCTATACCATTTTAATGCTTTTCCTTTCGAGGATGTGGCTAGGAGTCTAATAGCCACATTGTCTTCTATGATATTATGTACAAAGCATATATTGGCGACATCTTGAATGTGTTCTATTGGAGTACTGGTTGTCTCATTAGTGAAATAAGGAATAATTTTTAAAGAATTCACATATGTCATCCCTTTGGGATAACACAATAGGGCTACCACCATTAAAAGTGACAAACACTTGATTCCTAGGGACAACTATATAGAATAAAGATCTATTTATCTAGGTGGTAAGAGTTCTAGGTTGAAGTAATCTACTAAATGGAGGTGTGGATTGAGATCTAGGAGTTGGATTTATAGAACCCTTATTTCTCCTTTTCAATGATAAAGAATGTCTATTTTTTCTTCTAGAAGTAGAAAATGATAGTTCCATGTATTGAAAATTACCTCTAGAATATGCCCTTGTTTAAATTCTTGGCATGAATTTGTAGGTTTGATTTGGAACTAAGACTACTGAGTTGTTGTAGAGTCATCAGGTACCTTGTTGAATGTCTCTTTAAGGATAAATATGCTTAGAAAAACATCACTTTCTTAGCAGGATGGAAAAGAGTCCATTAGACTATCCCATCAGGCATGCAAAAAATGTTGCCACAAGAAATTACACCCTATTGAACATGTTGTTCAAAATTCCAATGAAACAATGGAACTGAACTCAAGGTGTGGGACCTTATAGACGAGGTCAAACCTATGGAGAAGGTTGACTTCTTCTCAAAAACTAGATCAAACAATATTGGTCCAACCCAACACTGGATAACTACACTAATCTTAATCTATCAAGTTTCAAAAGGAAAAAAAGAGAAGATAATGTTTAAAGTTGAAAATATGGTGATGCACCAAAGTTAAAGATGTTTTTTCCTTGTGATTGCATAGAGTATCAAAAAATCACTGAAGAAGCTTACATAGTTCCTTGTTTCATTAGTATTATAGAAAAGTATGAAGGTTAGGGCTTGAAAGATCATAAAGGGGTACATATTACCCACAATCGAAACTTACAAAAATTATCACAATCATACGTCCTAAAAAATTGTTAAGATCTTATGGATGTATAGACGTATCAAATATTACACAGAATACAAGCACTAGGAAGAGATAAAATAATGCTTTTATTGACACAAAGGCATAAAATCCAATTTTACGATTGAAAAATGCAAAGGTTCCATAATTCTACCAAATAAAATCTAGGGAAGAACCCTTACATTGAGCACACAAGTGCCTTATATCATTTGTAGGTTGTAGGAGAGAGATAGGGCATGTGATTGGGTATGAAACTCTAGCCAAAACCCTAAAACCATGTGAAGACATGTGTACCTCAAATCTTGAGTTGAAATCCTACCATAATGCCTTGACACCATATCCGTGACACTTCCACATTGATGAATATGTGGATAAAGAGCAGAAACCCCCACAAAATCCATAAAAAAATTATAGCTAGGGATGGTCCTCTAACAAAAAAATAGTCTACAAACAATAAATGAAGTATGGGTGCCATTTTTCTCCAATTGGAGTTGGTAAAAAATACATCTAAAATCATTCTTGTAGCTCTATGAATCAGATCTGGTAGTTGGCGAAGTCATTACACCGTTAATGGTGATTTTTAAGTTGAAATACAAAAATCCAGCAAACTTATCCAAAAATCCATGTGGGGTCTAAAGTATCAACAAGATCTAAAGGTGACAGGAACTTGAGCGATGGGAACTCAGGCAATAGGAGGACATTAGAACTAGGAAATTTGGTCCAAAAATCCTTTTGGGACCCAAATTTTTGACAAGACCAAAAGTTGGGATAGGAAAAGAAAATGGACCATTTATGTCCTTTCAAGACCTAAAATTCCAACAAGAATAAAGGCAATAGGAAATTGGGGAAATAGGAACTCAAGCAACAGGGTATTGGAACCAAGAAATTTAGTCCAAAAATCCCTAGAGGACTTGAAGTTCTAAAAAGACCAAAAGAGGAAGTGGGAATAGGGAAACCCAATGGATATTTGGACTTAGTCTAAATGTCCTTTCGGGACCCAAAATTCTGATAGGACCAAAGATGGTAGGATCTCAAGGTGATGGGAATTCAGGCGATAGGAGGAAATTGGAGCCAGAAACTTTGATCCAAAAATCCTCTTGGGACCCAAAGTTTCAATGGGACCAAAAGAGGAAGCGGGGATAGGGAAAGAAAATGGACATTTGGACTTAGTCCAAATGTCCTTTTGAAACCTAAAATTTTGACAGGACCATAGGTGATAGGACATGGGAACCAAGAACTTTGGTCCAAAAATCCTTTCGGGACCCAAAGTTCCAACATGACCAAAAGAGGAGGCAGGGATAGGGAAATAAAATGGACATTTGGACTTGGTCTAAACATCTTTTTAGGACTCAAAATTCTAATAAAATTAAATTTGATAGGAACTCGAGTGACAAGAACTTGAGGATACGAGAAATCGAAGATTCGACGAGACCAAAAGAGGAAGCAGGGATATGGAAAGAAAAATGGACATTTGGACTTGATCCAAGTGTCCCTTCAAGACCCAAAATCCCAGCAGGACCAAAGACAATAGGAACTCAGGGCAATGGGAACTCAAAGTTCCAACAAGACCAAAAGATGAAGCGGAGATAGGGAAAGAAAATTGACATTTGGAATTAGTACAAATGTCCTTTTGGGACCCAAAATTTTGACAGGACCAAAGGTAATGGGAGATATTGGAGCTAGGAACTTTTTTTCAAAAATTGCTGAGACTTGAAGTTCCAATAAGAACAAAGGAGGAAGGAGGGAGATTTAGCCACTTTTTGAGACTTTTTCAAATGGGTATTTGACTAAAGTTTGTCAAAGGGATAATACAACTACTAGAAGAATATTTGAGCATGATACACCCATTAAATTTTCTCAGATCAATTATAATTGATGGGAAATAAAAAGGGAGAGACAAAGTGACAATAGTAACCTCTGAAGATTTTTTCATCTAAACATTTATTATAATTTTCTATTAGAAGTAATACATTCAATTCCTAGACTGTGGAAATTTCATGTCTATATTTGATATACTAAAGTCCAAGTTCATAAGCTAGTGGATGCACATTCCCCCATTAAATGAATTTTATGTTAATGCAGTGTCATAGATGTAGTGTCGTAGTCAAATTTCAACATATCTTTTATTTGAGTTTGATGTGAGAATGTGTTTGGCTTCTTAGCTATTAAGATATGTTTTTTTATATTGGAACTTGTATAAAGTTGAATAGGAGAACATCCCACCACACGACATATGTTTGCAACTCAAAGATTGAAAAGAAAAATGAATATATATATTTTTTATGATTGTTGCTTCGTGGTGATTTTATTTTCTTGATAAAATTAAGAAAGTACGCAAAACAAAGTACAAAACCTCTAAAGCTTTAATCACTTGATGTCGATGTAATTCTCCTTGTCACTCGACAACTTTAGTTGTTCATTGCCTGAATTCTCATATCTCTCATATAACACAAGTTGAACAAGAGTGTCTTAAATAGTTTTGACTAAGATGCCAATGACTATGTAGGAATTTATAGCTAATGTACATAACATCAAAAAAAGATTGCAAAAACTTAAGGCAAATATCAGGTAGAAGTTAGAAACTTCGAATCTTCCATAGTAAATTTGTGTAAACTAATATTTATATGGGATTTCTCTAAAGGACATTTTTAGCTTATCTAAAATAGAAAAACTCTAGCAATCAACAAAAATAAAAAATTAATAACATGGATCAAAAACTGTAGTGAGATGAACAAGACTATCGAAACCAACTATACAATGGTACTAATTAATTTCTATAAATTCATAGACAATCTTTTCTCTTTTGACAACTATTACTTGTCTTTTATTTCTCCACGGCAAATACATTGATTTTAGATGGTGAATTAAAAACAAAGAATCTCAAACCCTTCTTCCTAAGGTCATAAACATTAAGCAAAAGCTTTTATTAAATTTTACAACCATGCATAGAAAATCTTAAATTGATTTGCCCAAATCAACTTATAGTGATGTCCATTTGACTAGTAACAAGAAAAACACAAAACTAAGTTTGAACTATGACCCTAGGCTTCTAGTAACAAATCCTTATTTTTTAAAAAATGAGTGAATTGTTCACACCAAAGTAACTAGATCATAAAAAATACAATCTATAAATCACTCAAAAATCAAAATGGGTTATAGCTCTAGTAAGGTCAAAAAAGAACTTACCCACTCTAGGAAATTCCAAATCTTATTTGTTTTGTTGTGTTGACAAACACATTTATAGAGCCTCCATTGAATGTTGACAATTGCAGAGAATGTAGAAATAGGAGCTGAGGCTTGCAAAACCTAAAATGAAGTGAGAATAATGAAAGCACATTGAACACCGAATGAAAAACAATTTATAAACATTACATGTTGGACATGTCCCCTTCCATGACACTAGAAATGACACCTCTTCTCTTGCTAGACACAATGCATTTGAAGCCTACTACGAGGCAGCAAAGGATGGAACAACTTTGGGCGATGTTTGATTAATAGAAAATGTTAAGAGTTCAGGTTTCAACAAGTATTAGGGATGGACATATTAGGGTAAGGTTTAAATACGTTTAATAATTATAATTTTGTAATAATTTATAGACATAAATATATGTATGGATATAATATAATTGAAATAGTTTTAGGATGATTTAAGAATAAGGGTAGTTTTTTCCCGCCAGTATGCTCCCCTGTACTAGGGTTTTTGTATAACTTATATTTTAATATTAATATACTTATAGTGGCTTGCCACTTTTGCAAAAAAAAAAAAAGAATAAGGGTAGTTTCTAATTATTTAATTATTACTATTATATTGTATAATTTAATATCATTGTACATTCATATTTGATTGTTTATGTGAATTATTTTTGTGAGAATATGTTCAACTATTGGTGCAAGTGAAACCCACGATACAAGTGAAATCCATGATACAGTATGATAATTGATTACAATTGATAAGAAGTTCAAAAAATGATATTTTAGACATTTTTTATGACTACATATAATAAAAACATCAAAATTGATGATGATGATTTCAACGCTTAGATTTAAACAGTGAACTAACCAAGAAAGAATTGCTATAATATTCTTAAAAAAATTCACAAGATTTTGAAAAGCGAAACTAAAGTGCATGACTACTAAATCAGACACTTATTCATAGAAAAAAAAACATTCAATTCAATTATATTCTATGTTCCTCGGGAGTTCCATACTGTTGTCTATCATCGGGACTCAGCAATGGAAATCATACGAGGAAACGTCTTTCAATGCATTTTCATGGCTGCAGCATTAGATGGCCTAAACCTGACATGCGATTCATATACAATGAAATGCTTTTCGATACGTTTTCATGGCTTGAAAGGAATTATCGTACCTGACAACAACAACGTAGGCGCAGGAAAGGATTAGCTAATACAAAGGACACGGAAGCTCACAGAAAAATGATAGCAGAAGTCAGCGGTAGCAGTTATTGGCATACTGTCAATCAATTAATTAATTTTTGGAATGTGTTGTAAAGTCACATCCAGCTTTTTAGAGTTCATAAATTTGCAATACAAATGAAATTTATTGGAAGCCGAGCCTGAGCAAGAATTCGAGCAAAGCGGGTCGTGCAGAATTGGCGGCCTACCTCGAGAATGCAGGAAAATATTATGACTGCAAAAACATTCGTGACAAGCTTTTAATTTGACTTTCAGTTATGTTGCGACTGAAATTTGAATTCGATGATCAGTTATGTCCGACATGCCAGCGAATCATTCCAGATGTGTCATTTTTATGAGTACCGATCCTTCCTGGCTTGGAGAAGGCAATCTAACCCAACATCTTTGAATCAGATCTAGGATTTTGGATTGTGTAACTCTTACAATTATTTTTTTTTGTTTTCTCGAAGAAAGTCGTCTCATATCTTGGTTGGAAGCTTATGTTCAATATGTCATTTATTGAAGTTTTAATTTGACAACGAGTTTAATCAATGTAATACTGTGTTGTTGCTCATGTAATTTTGTGTTGGCAGTTTCTTTGGTAATGTAATTCTGTCTTGTTGTTCTTGTATTCTGTATTGGTAGTCTTTGGACCGTGTTTTTGTTGACTGTATAGTTCCTTTTGCTTCATGATCAGCTATTGTTTTGCTGTTTTGCAGCTCTTGTATTCTTTTTCCGGCTACCTATTGGTAGCTTCATTCTTGCAAACACTTTGATTCAATATATAAAAAAAATGTCATTATTGGAGTTTTATATAGGACAGTAAATTGCATAATTTTTTTTTTTGCTTGAATTTTACAATACAAAAAATAGTGAATTGAAAATTCTATTATTTTTTCAGTTTTAAGCATTTAGAGTTGCTTATATTTTTTAATGGGACACATAAGAAATTTTGAAGTAATTGATCTCTTTTAGTTACAATTTTCTATATATCTTAAAGTTTTTTATAGAATGCATCTCATCTTAAAGTTATTTCAGTTGGATTGTTACTCTGATACCTTAAAGTTTTTTCTTGATGCATCTCATCTTATCAATGATCATAAAAATATTAATTAAATTTCTCATTATATAATTTTTTGGTAAATGTTCGTTTGATTATATGTTTTAAAGGATTCATCCATCCTATCTATTCTCCAGGATTATAGTGAACAATGAATTTGTTTTCTAATGCAATTCCATTTAAATTTGATTATGTAATTCTATTTTTGATTTTTTTTGATATAAAAAGCAGCAAAAACAAGGGTGTTGTCCCATCAATACAAGGCACCAAAGGCCATCCAGAGTAACCACATTAACAGCACAGTGAAGTAGAGAGAACCCAACCATCACCCACAACAAGTCATATCAAAAACCAAAAAGCAACAGTAAACATAGGATAATCAGAGTCCATCATTCAAGTATGATACGGAGTAGACGAGTCCAAAGACCCCAGGGGTCAAACCAGATAAACAACATTAACATATAAAAAGTCATAAAGAAATTGACAAAAACAAAAAGACCCAAAGGCCTAATTCTTTTCCTCCCTGCAAGGTTTATCCTAGATAGCAATCGCCCAATCCGTCGTGAGGAACTCGAGGAGCTCCTTAAAACCAGCATCTTCTTCGCCATCATCCGCGGATTTGTTAAGTTTATATATTCTAGAAGTTAAATGAGCTAAATTGGATGCATATTATATATTTAATGATTTATATTCTATTTTTTAAAATAAATGCTATATGTAAAAATTTACATAATTTTTTACTATTAAAATTACACTTTTGTAATTGTTCTAAAATATTTATATTATTTTAAAATACTAATTTTTAATAATTAGATTTGATATTTATTTTATTAGATGGACACCAAAGATAAAAAAATAATGATTTAGAAGTTATATTCAAATATGATATTGATGTCTTAAACAATTAATCAGCTTGCTGACTCATAGTTACATTATATAATCTTCCAAGTTGATTTCTTTCAATAATATAATAGTTGAATTGACATCCTCTATTTATTGTAATTTCATGTTCGTAAGGTACACCAATCTCTTTAATATGTATAGGAGAGTTTGCTATAAAGTTTCTTTATGAAGTATTGAAGAAGTTGCTCACAAGAGCTTATTTAAAAAATGAATTTCCCACAATCCATGATATCAATATGCATAGATTTTTGGATTTGATTGTGGAACATTTATTGACATCAACAATCTTATATTCAATTATTTTATTTTTTATTTAAGAAAAATATTTGTAATAAATTTAATATAAATATTTTAATAAAATTATTATTATTTTTTAAAGGTCATTATAATTTTAGTTGAGTATTTAATTTACATTATATTATTGGGATAATACAACATATTTTTTTGTTGTCAAAGGAATTTACATCAAACCCACATAATTGTTTAGCTACTCAAAACATAAGCATGAACCTTAGGCTAGACCTCTTCAGCTAAAAGTTTTACAAACCTTAGGTTGAAAGCTCTTCATTTGAAAGCCAAAGCTCAATACACTGTATTTTGACTAACTTTGTTTAATAAAAAATTATCAATTTTATTTTTATTTTTATGCAAACATGATATATATACATGAGTTTGGTATGTTTATATTTTTTATGTAGCCTATTTTTCTTTAATGAGAACTTTGTACTTATAATATTTTATTTCCATATTCATTCCAACTTTTTTCCATTGTTTGGGGAGATAAGAGTAGGAAAAACAACAAAATAATAATAATCAAAATCTATAATAGAAAATCCAACATAAAAAGAAACTTCCATAAGGCTAATTAAGTTGTCCCTAGTCTACTAGGTGTCTTAGAATGAGACTATTTGTCCGATAGACTACTTAGTCTTGTGGACCTTATTAGTATCCTTCATTTCATTTCAACATTCAATAATCTTTTACTCATTATTCACATAAAATATCATGTGAACATTAATGTTTGGTTGTGCAAAAAATTGTGTGATTATATAAGGCAATAATAAGCAATAGTCACTACTTAAAATTAAATGTAAAACATGGATGGTCTATATAGATGAAAGCCATTTTTTAAAGAATAGTGCACTTCTATAATAATTTATAGAAATAAATATAATATATACAATAGTTCATAAAAAAAATGATAGAATGAAATCATAACACTAAAATCTATTTAAAAACCTTAAACCAAACACAAAGAATAGTCAAACTAGTACTAAGTAGCCAGTGCAATTCTAACTAGAAGAGGAGGCAATCATCCTTTGTTTGTCTTTTTTTTCCCTCATCATTTGTTTGTCTTTATTTTTGATAAGAAGAACTATAAAGACATGAGACTTAACAAGAAGGAATCAGAAATATTTATTACAATTTGATTACTCAAAATAATCAATTTTCTATCACAAAACTAACCAACTTTGGACGTGACTAATTAGAGGTAGAAATAAAGTTGAATGATTCTCTTCTCTTAGAAAAAAATCCACCTCACCTTATAGGAAATTATGATTTATAGATTCCTGGCAGAGATGCCTATGACAATACTAAGTGTTTTAGTAGTTAAATAGTTCATATCTCTCCATAAGATTACCTCACCTTTAGTGGAGTTCTCCCACTGATTTATAATTCACATTCGTTCACTCTCTTCATGCACAAAGAAGAGGTTTTCAAAATGGCAAACATTTGCAAAACATCAGATTTTTTATACACAAGTTGCCAAGGAAATAAGTTGACCTCTCGACAACTCTCTATGAGTCATGTAGTATCTTTCATATATACCTCCTTTGTAGCATATTTTCAAGACCCAATTCAACTCAATACAATATTTTTCATCTCTTCATGTTTTGTTTAGAACTTCGATAGACTTTCATGCATGTTTGTTCCCAACCCTTTTAGGGGGGTTCAAAATTTTCTAAGAGAATTGTAAGTCATTTTAAATATTTATAACTTAAAAAGCAAATATCCTCATCTAAATGAAATTTATCTTCTATCTAAAAAAACAAAGTAACAAGTAGTAGAATAAATTAATTTATGAATAATTTGGTAATAGTGTGATAGATTTTAGATATTATTTGAATTCATATTTCTAAATTCTAAGCTTCTATGATATAAAAATATTAATTAGACACGTTATATTTCTTCAAAAACTTATTGTAGGTAACATTGATTTGTGTGTGTACATATATAGATATACACATGCATGCATGAATACATACATACATATATACATATATATACATACACACACATACATATACATATACATATACAAATAGATATATATTGTAAAATAATATATTTCAAAACAAATCAGATTTTCGCACTACCTGTTACGACATAAACCATGCACAATAATGATTGCACATCACTTAGTATATCTTGAAATTATTGTACATAGTTTATGTTATAATAAGAAGCTCTATTATTACATATTTTCACACATGGATATTAATTGACATCTTTTTTTATGCATTATGATAATATGAAAGAGAAAAAGTAAATTCTTATGAACAATTGAGAAGAAATGTGATATGTTTTATATATTTATTTGTTCATATTTATATACATATACATATACAAATATATGTGCATACATATCAATGTTTCTCACAATAATATTTTAAAGAAATCTAAGGCATGTGATTAGTAGTTTTTATATCGTAGAAGTTTGACATTTATACATATGTTTGTATGTTTACAAAATAATATATTTAAAAACAAGTAAGGTTTTCAGACTATATTTTAGGTATAACATAAACCGTGTGTACAATAGTGGCTCCATATTACGTAGTATAACAAAATTATTTTACATGGTTTGTGTTATATAATAAGTAGCTCAATTATTACATGTTTTTGCATATAGATGTCAATTGATATCTTTTTGTTTAGACATTATGACAATAGAAAAGAGGAAAAGTAAAAGAACAAATCAAAGGCTAAGCACCCATTTACCAAGGGATGTGAAACTGAATGTAGTTGACCTAGATGATGATGATACTTCAATCAACTGACCTCACAATAACACAATCTATAATATGTTTGATAACAATGCACAAATCATGGACATTGCTATCAATTATTCTTAACATCATAGACAAAAGACAAAATGCAATAGAAGTGAGTGGACACAAGAAGATATGGATGGTGCTATCAAATACGTCAAGGACAATTGTTGGTGTAAATAGGTTTTTACCTATCTAGTCATTAGTGGGTCATATTTACATGTTAAGTTTACTTAGGTCCTAAGTGTTTTTCTAGAAGTCTTAGTTGTCTAGATAACATCTTATCATATCTTAGCTATGTGGCTTTTATTTAATTCTTGTGTCCTAAGTCATTTAATATTAGTTGACCTAGTTGTCTCATGACATAGGATTAAGACACTTGTCATAATCCTATTTAATCGTATGTCTCGCCTTAGCTATATAACCAGGTGGTCTCATGTGTAAATCAACATTGATATAATATTGATCAATCATATGATCATAATTATCATTTGCATCCTTTTATAGAATAACATTATTCTTTTATAGTTGATCTATGTTGTGCTTTCATGAAGTTCCTAGATCTTCGGTGGCTATAATCTTCAGCCAAATCTTGCATGGTGTAGAGTTATTCTATACCAACTCTTACATGGTATCAGAGCTTGTGAGATTGCTTCTTGTTAGTCTTTATTAAAAAATATAGGTTGTAAATCATGGTGGATTTTGAAAAGTTGAGTATGCTCTTCTCTTGCATCAAATGATAACTAAGAGAATTTTTATCAATAGTTTTGCACCCTGTTGAATGCAGTATTCAGCAGACTACTGAAACATGGAAATATCTTTCAGATGTGGGTGATCTTATGCGAAAGAGGATTCTCCAGAGTGAGCTGGTTCTCCAAATGATGAATTCTATTTTAAAACAGCTTCTGAGGAAAGGGATGAAGAATAACTGAACATAAAAACCTATTTCTAAAAGATGATTCACCAAACTTATAAGAATTTAGACCTAACCACTCATAACAACTTCTCTATTGCAGTAATTCTCACAATCTCATTGGCACATATCCCATCAGTGATTCGCATGAAGATCTGGAAAACAAATACAACATGCAACCTGAAACATGTAATTCTGAAACACCACCTATAACAGCAAGACATAAAAGGATTTCAATTTGAAAACACAAGTATATTAGATTGCCATTACAAAATTTGTGACAGAAAATAAGAAGGAGAAATTTGCTGCTCTATTAAAACTGGAAGAGTATCAATCTATCCAAACTGAGTACCAAAAGGTTTACAAGCTCCCCAAAATGAGTAAGGGCAAGAAACTTTGATCTGAACTGCTGAGAATGAGAGTTGAAAGACTAAATCTATCAAAAGAACTCTCAAGGAAACCCTAATCCGAGCTCAGAAAAAGCTCAAGGAAAAAAAGCTTCAAACAAACTCAAAAACCTGCTTAAAAGCAGAAAAAAGCACAATGCTTTTATGATGAACCTGTCAAGCCTCTAAAAATAGGCTAAATCTGCTTTAAAAGCACAAAAAACACCTTATCTCTCCAAGACAAGTCTGAAATCCGACCAAGAAGAAAAGTCAATCAAAGATCTGCTAAAAATAGCAAGAAAACATAAAGCAAGTTATAGAATATCGCTTTTATGCTTATGCTTTTACAAGATGCAGATTTTTTTACAATTGTCTATTTTTGCAACTCAAAGATTGGAAATCTTTTGCAAAAATAAAACTGCTTATCTCTTCATTACAACATTATGATTTTCTCAAAAATCATAAAAACACATTACACAATCTTCTTCTTATCAAAACTTCTCATTGATTTCTCATAAAACCAATTAAAATGTGAAACCCTAAAAATATGGCACTAAGCATAAGGCATTCATAAATCTCCCCTAATTGCTCTTCACTTAAAACAATACCCTAAGGCAAAAACCCTTATTTCTCTAAGGCAAAACAATAAGTCTCAAATACCTAAGACATCACCCTAGCATAGAATTTCGGCGTTACATAAACATTGATTTAGACTTGGGTTTAAATAAATCATAAGGAAGGTGTTATGGGTTTCGACCTCCATTTGATATTCAACATGTGCATTTTGAATGAACATTCTGGAACTTCATAAGGCTCGAATTAGGGCTTTGATCAAAATAGGGTCAAACCCTAATTATCATCATTTCACACCTGTGACTTTGGAAAGAAGGAAACTCTGTCTGCAAGAACAACGCCGCCATGATGGTGTTGGATTCGAGCTCGTGTGCTTCAGTAATCTTTCCCTGCTCTCCAGTTGACCGAAACTTCAGTGGGTAAGTCTGACTTCAAAGTATTGAAGCTCTTTCCACTTCTTATTTGAACACCAAAAAGAGACAATGTCGCGGCCTGCATGAGTTTGTTTTTGACTCTGATCTTTCCTTTGCTCCTCCATGCCATCATGAGTTTGAGCTCGACTTCTACAGTCCATTCCATGAAAGCTCGACTTGTATTCCTACTTTCCTTTACTGTGCAGAGGTAAGCTTTGTGTTCTTAGACTTTATGGCTTCGTATTTTGCTCATTTCCGCCTCAAAGCCGTGGCTAACACACTCTAATGTCATCACTTCTCTGCTTTTCTATGTTCACATCTATCATTGTAGCGCTCTATTCTTCGGTGAGAGCTCGCCATCACTTTGAGAGCTCAACCCTTGGTTCCTGAAAACTTCATGAATCTCTGGTTTCTGTCTTATGAGTGTCGCTATAGCTTACCATCATCACAGAGACCTCTTGTAGAGAGCTTGTGTCTTGCCGAAATTCTTCACTTCTTCCTAGTCGCCAAGACATTGTGTTTTCAGAGAGACCTCTCACAGATAATCCTATGTCTTGCCGAAAGCTTTATTATTTCCTTTCCTATTGCCAAGACAATGTGCTTTCCGGGAGACCTCTTGTAGATAAAAAGGTTATACTGAAAATCTTTATTATTGTTTTTCCTGCACTTTTGAAGCTAACCCTGAAATGGGTACTCGAGACCTTTAAGAGAAACTCCATTTTTCTGTATTTGATGCTAATTGAAAATGGGTCTTTGGAACTATTATAGAAAAATGCATTTCCTCTCTTCTGAAGCTTGACCTAGTGCGAAAAACTGTATATCTTGTGATTTACTTCTGTTTTGGTTAAACATTCAGTGATATTTTGCATCTACTTCTGAAACAAAAGATGCCTTGGATATTTGTCTTTATTTTAACCTCCCTGCATTCTGTGTGTCTCAAAAGAAAGCAACTGATTGCATCACTGTTTTGTCAAGACCTTGACTGAGTAATCTGAAAACGATCACAATCCTGCACATTTGTTGTATCTAATTAATGGCTTGACCTATTACAAGTGATGTCTTACTTGACACTTGTATCTCACTGAAAACAAAATGAAAGTATATCACATTTGATTGTTGTCCTCTACTAATCATAGATACACGAACCCGTCTAAGGCACCATCCCAACCAGAATGAATTCACTGTCTTGTTGTAGCTCCTAATAACCAGTACTAAACTCTAACACAACTTTCATTTTCTACATTTGAATTCTGTAGAGGCTTTACCTTTTTGCTCTCGGAATGCGACATTGCATCAGTACCACCTCCTTTACTCACTGGTTCATATCTAATTGGTAACTCAGAATCATTTAATACTCAAATGCACTGTCTGTGTTTGTTCTTATGAGCAACATGATACTCTTCATGCATTTTTATATTTCACTGCACAAACTGCTCTCAGAAACTGCTCTTTGATGATGAAAATTAGAACAAAACATTAAGGCATATGTATGCCTGTTCACTATCCAAAAGAGAAATAATGAATTGAAACTTACATGACATAATCAGCATAGAAAGTGAAGTTATTCAGCAATTTCTAATGTAGATGTACTCAGTTAAATTCCTTAAGTGAACTAAACTCACTGTTCATCTGTAGCCTTCAGAAAGAATCTTGATCGTTATGAATGCACAGTTGGTTTCGTTACCTGATGGATTCTTTGTTTTACTCTTTCAGTTGTATTTCATTTCATTCAATGTATATGATGAAGCATCTTTTAAAATCAGCCCATTTAATGCATAGGGCAGCATGCCCGGCTCTACCCTTGTGGGAGCCCGTTTTACTCCACATGCTTGGTCTTCAAATAATGTTCAGCTTCATGACTTTACCTATACCTGCACAAGGAAACAAACAGTGTTAGCATAAAAAATAGAACATGTTGATTATGATGTTGATACTTCTCCTTCAGCTCACTTCTTTCATATTGCATTTGATTGATTGTTTCAATGCATTGCTAATAGTATGATGTACTATTGTCGGTGCATCATATAGGTTACATCATAGTCAGAGCCACTGACACCCCTCTTTTCCTCTCACAGGTCGACGAAGCTCGAGAAGACGAGGTGCACCATTCAACATCAAGCATCGATAATCAAGCAATGATGATTATGCTGTTGCTTATGTGTCTTCCTTTCTGCATCTTCACTAGTGCGATGTGCTATTAGAAATGTGTTGTCATAGTTATATCCACGGCTTGTGTGGATCTTTGATTTTGATCCTACTTTTCAATTGAAAAGAAAAATGCATTTCATGCAATGTTGTAACGCTATTCTGATTGTGAAATCAAATGAAGCCTTGTAAAAATATGAGTTCTTTTTGAAATGAATAAAAGCATCTGAAATGCTATTTTGGTCATGTACTCAATTCTGTATTTCTTTTAAATCTGCTACATCTGAATGGCACTCTGAAACTCTATCTTTCTTTAAAATGCATAACTGTTGTTTGATGCATAAAGATAATGCGAAACAACATTTAGAGTTCAATCTACAATTTCACTTTATGGTAAATAACAATCAGCCCGCTCCTCCATTTGAGCTGAGGCAAAAAATATGTAGCATTTTGGCAATTTCCGCTATATGCTTTCCTGCTAAGCATAGATCAGTGGCCTTTAAAACAATTCATTGGGCGCAGAGTCAAATCTGCCCTTTCTTGTGAACTCAGAAAACATGAACAACAACACTCCAAACAGCAGCAAGAAAATGAAACAAAACCGAAAGCAAACTAAAAGGCCCTGATGGCCAACAAAACAACGCGTAGCAGCGCTTAGGGAAAGAAAACTACTGAAATGAAATGTGCGAAACACACTTATTTGCAAACTACTCTCTAACATACTCTAACTAGCAAAAAGGTACTCAAACAAAACCGTTTATGGGTTTTGAAAAATAACTGCCTCTCCTAGTCAACTGAAGATACTTTGCCTTCTCACAAATTTGCACTAAGAGGTGGAAAATAAGGATACTTCTCACACCTTGTTCTACTGCAACTTGTAAATAACAATAAAAAACGTAGATCATGTGAATCTGATCAAGCATACCTCTTGTTTGCCCAAAATGACAAAGTGGGACTTGCTGCTCCTCGACTACCACCTCATCCTTAGGTGCACTGGAAATCCTTTGGATCCTGCCAACATCCCTGGCTAGATGTCTGATGGGACAACCTCTCGAAAGGGTGAAAACGGAACCTGCACCTCTGGTTCTTTGCTGGTTACCTACTACTTCAATCTCATTCTTTTGATGAGGATCCTTTGAAAACATATCATCCAACTTTGCGCAAAACTCATCAATTATATTAGCGTAAAAGTCCTCATGGGTCCCATTATTATCTTCAATATGCATAATAGGCCTTGAGGTGTCCTCTTGACTACATTCTTGAAAACTTGTCAAGACATCAAGGCCATTACCGTGTACAACAGTGTCATGCTTATGTGCAGCTTGATCTCGTTTTGTTTGAATTGTTGCATCATGCTTATTGGAATTTTGACATTTGATAACCATGTTATCTTTACTTCCTTGTGAACAGATCAACGGCTTATCATTGACATCTTCATGGCTTTTCTGATCAAAACTCGATGGCTTTGTTGTTTCATATGCATTATCTTCATCATAACTAAAAAATGGAGGAAATTCTTCAAATAAATTGGTCAAACCTTGAGTTTGGACATCCCCTTTTGTCTCCTCAAGCTGCTGCTCCAAATTTTCTCCCTCAAAAGGTGAGTGTTTGGCATCTAAGTTTGAAACAAAAGCTTCGAGGTTGTCCCAAAACATGTTGTCTTCCTTCTCACTTTCAGCTTCTTGTGGAGGAAGACTAATAGTTACTCTGCTACAACTCCTTTGAGGTATCAAAACATTAGAACTTTGAACTTCTTCCTATTTTTAGAGGCTTGACAGTGTAATCTTAAAAGCATTATGCTTTTTTCTGCTTTTAAAGTAGTTTTTGAGTTTGTTTGGAGCCTTTTTTCTTGAGCTTTTTTCTGAGCTCGGATTAGGGTTTTCCTTGAGAGTTCTTTTGATAGATTTAGTCTTTCAACTCTCCATTCTCAAAGTTCAGATCAGAGTTTCTTGCCCTTACTCATTTTGGGAGAGCTTGTAAACCCTTTTGATACTCAGTATGGACAGATTGACACTCTTCCAATTTTAATAGAGCAACAAATTTCTCCTTATTTTCTGTCTCAAATTTTGTAATGGCAATCTGATGTACTTGTGTTTTCAAATTGAAATCCTTTTATGTCTTGCTGTTATAGGTGGTGTTTCAGAATTACATGTTTCAGGTTGTATTTTGTATTTTTTTTCCAGATCTTCATGCGAATCACTGATGGGATATGTGCCAATGAGATTGTGAGAATTACTGCAATAGAGAAGTTGTTATGAGTGGTTAGGTTTGAATTCTTATAAGTTTGGTGAATCATCTTTTAGAAATAGGTTTTTATGTTTAGTTATTCTTCATCCCTTTCCTTAGAAGCTATTTTAGAATAGAATTCATCATTCGGAGAACCAGCTCACTTTGGAGATTCCTCTTTCGTGTAGATCACCCACATCTAAAAGAGGTTTCCATGTTTCAGTAGTTTGTTGAATACTGCATTCAGCAGGATGCAAAACTATTGATAACAAGAATCAGAAAAATCTTGAAAGAAATACTAGATTTGGAGGTTTCCTCTTTGTGGTTTTGTATTGCGAGTTTAAATATGAGCTCACTATTCAATTCAAAAGGTTTAGGATAGTTAGTTTTTCCTTTTCTTTTGTCCAAATCATACATATGAGGCCAAATCTATGAGGGTTTGAAGTTAAAGAGTGCTTGTAAAAAAAATCCTTGCCATGGCATCTAGGATGCCCAAAACCCCCAAGATCGACTATCAAATCACTAAATTTTGAGCACTTTTCCCTAGGGTTCAGAGGAAAATTTTATCCAATTCAGTTGTACGACCAACTATATAGTCATATGGTTGTATGATAGAAAAATATCTATAAAAATCATACCATCAGGTTATAGGCAAGAAAAAAATGAAGGCTTAAAATTCTATTTTTATATATTATTTTCAATTTTGAAATTAATAATTTAAATTATTATTTGCATTTTTTAAAAGTATTGCAGTATCGTCGAGTACTACATTACTACAGCGGTAGATCCACCTGCCACGTGGTGCTACACATTGGCCAAGAAGCATATGTGGACTTCACCAACTGTGCCAATAAACTGAATATTTCATCAGCCATCGGAGATATTTTGTCCATTCCACCTGTCATTTTTGGAAAATTCTGACCACATTGCCCATATTCCCTTGGTCAAAGATTTCTGAAATATTCTTTTATATTTTGTCAACCCTCACACTGACTTGTGATAGCTAATCGATCTTCAATTTTAAACTTGTTGACTATTTATGCCAACACTATGTCAACAGTGGCGTCAACATCCTTAAGAAAAATGTGCCCCCTTCATGGTTAATAGTTTTGATTTTGCACTTGATCTTCAAACACTCATAACTCAAGAATAGGACCTCCTTTTCTCGAGCAATTTTTTTTTGTTTGGGTTAGAATTTCATGCTCTTCATAGTGGTGCAATTGGTTTTTAATTTTGGTGCCTAGTTTTTTTTTCCAGAAATTGTAGATTCTCACGGGTATTGTTGAGTCATTCTCGTTTTGAGAACTTTTGAGGCTCTATTCTTGCTCCTATGGTAGCATTTTTAAGTTTTTTTTTGAAAATGCATAATTTTTCATGTATTTTTTAGTGGTGTGATTTGATTGATCCAATTCTATGTAACAATTTTAATTTGAGCTTGTGGCCAAATTTGACATTTGTAAGCTCTAAGATCAAGTCCACTTCGTTGTTTTTGGCAAGTGACACTTGTGATCACACTAAATATAAAGTTCCACAATCATATATTGTTGGGGGGGTTTCTTGATTGAGTAATATGGGGGAGGGAATCTTGCAGTGATTGATTGCTTTATTTTTGCTTGTTGTGTGTTCTTACGATAGGGAAATCTCAAGTTAAACTCCTATCTCCATATAATTATACTTCATGGAGAAAATCAGTATGGAATTATCTCATGGGGAAAGGTTTATTGCCTATCTAAAGGAAACCATGTTCCTCAACCTACTAATGCAAAACACCTAAAGAAGCTTATGACACTTTTGATAAATTGATAAAAATGATAAGATTAGGGGATATCAGATTAATAATAATTTGATGAATATTGATCGTAAATTTTTTGACCACATCCAAGACTACATCTCCAAAATCAAGCAACTAAGAACATAACTGAAAGATTGCACCATGTTGATAAAGAGGATTTACAATTGATTTTAAATGTGTTATCCAAGTTTGGTCCTAAGTATTCAGTGTTTCTTTTTGTCTTTCATACCCATTATCTTTCTATGGGAGCACCATATGTTGATCCTATGTTTGATGACTTTGTAAATCTCCTAATCCAAGAGGAAGTGAAGTTAACTCATATGAGTCCAACCAAGTCTTCCAAGTCACAAATATTGTTAGTTAGTGAGTCTAAGGTACAAAAAGAATCAACAAATATTGATAAGAAGCAAAAGAATAAAAAGAACAAGTCACATAAATAATTTAAATCCTCTCCCTCTAAAGGGGAGTCATCTAAGAAGGAGAAACCTACATATGCATATTGCAAGAAAACAAGGCATGATGAACATCAATGTTATTCAAAAATAGATTGATGAGTTGAAGCATCTTCTTAAGAAGATTCAAATCAATTTTTCTTCTATGTCAAGGGGTTCATCATCTTCTTCTTCATAAATTTTTGATAGACATAAAGGGAAAGCACTTCTTGCAATTGAAAATTCTGATTTAGAGAGGTGGATACTCAATTCAGGAGCCTCACATCACATGGCTTCATTAGAGATTATGTTCTCTTCATTTGATTTTTGTTCATCACCACACATCATGATGTCTAGTTTGACACATATATGTGTTTTTCGAGAAGGGATCTATTGACATGGATGATAGAGCATTCAATGATGTTCTTTGTTTGCCTTCATTATCAACCAATTTCCTTTCTATCTATCAAATCACACATGGTGGAGCAAGAAAGAATGTTTTATTCACACTAAATTCTATCATAATCCAATATTTTCATAATAGAGATATATAGTTGCATTTGGGGAGGTTGATCACCAATCTCGAGTCTACACCTCACATTTTGCTCCTACTAATTTAGTAGATGTTCACATTGAGGCATCTAATGTAGACAATTTTGAGGAGATGCGGTATGGTTATTTGAATCTTGGTATTATTTTATCTATTGGGGATCTAAAGACATGTGTTGATATTCCATCTTCATGTATTATTTCTTTTGAGGATGCTTGTGTTTCCATAGTTTTGGCTCCTTGTGATTCAGTGCAACAATACATTCATTGTCTTCCAGATACATCTATTTGGGATGAGTACTTGACATACATTGTTGGTTTTTATTGTGAGTATCACATTTTAGATTTAGAAGACACCATTGATTGCATTCATCTTCTCTTTGATGGAGATGATCCTTCTTCAGTTGTTGTGAGAGAACACACTAACCCTCTTGTTCATTCTCTACATGATCATCCTTCATGATTTTACGTGAGTGTGGATTCTTTTGGACAACATTTGGAGGAGGCTTCTTTGTCTTAAAAGGAGGTATCCTTATCTTTGGATTATGTTCGATAATCGTTTCTAGGAGATTATGGATTGTCTTCTTCTGCATTGTGGCCTAGAATGCCTATTTGGAGGGTGGCAACTTTTGTTATTGACATGGAGATATTTGAGCATCATTTAGAGACATCACACATCATCCTTCTTCTCGCATCTTCCTTTCAGGATTGGGAAGAAATCCTACATACCATCTTGTTTTTGTTTCTTCCTAAGGGGAGGAATGTTGTTTAGTGCAATTGATTTTCAACATTCAATGTTGAGCATCTACCATCATTGCAGAAGACTCAATATTGAGGGGATTTGCATGGTCTCTATTCTTCTCTCTTATGGTGGTCTTTTCCTCTCATGGGGTTTTATCCTTCTTATTCATCATTGAGAGAATTTTGTTTTCATCTTTTTGGGGAGGAGTTTTGTCCCACTGGGTTTTCTCCTTTTCTTCGTTTTTGAGAGATTGCATTTGTACATGGGTACCTAACATGGCCTCATAGCTGGGACCCATCCTTGCATAATTTTCATAATAATCTACTCCCTATGTTTCACTTAAGGGGGTGATGGTGTAAATAGATGTTTTACCTATCTAGTCATTAGTAGGTCCTATTTACATGTTAAGTTTACTTAGGTCCTAGATGTTTTTATAGAAGTCTTAGTTGTTTAGATAAGATCTTATCATATCTTATCTATGTGGCTATTATTTAATGCTTGTGCCCAAAGTCATTTAATATTAGCTGAGTTAGTTGTCTCATGATATCGGATTAAGACAATTGTCATATTATTTTTTAATCCTATGTCTAACCTTGGCTATATAACCAAGTGGTCTCATGTGTAAATCAACATTGATATAATATTGATCAATCATATGATCATAATCTATCATTTACATCCTTTGATAGAATAGAATTATTCTTTCATAGTTGATCTCTCTTGTGCTTTCATGAAGTTCCTAGATCTTGGGTGGCTATAATCTTCAGCCAAATCTTACATGTTATAGAGTTATTCTATACCAACTATCACAATAATGCCTAATACATAAGATCAACAATGAAAAAAGTGGGGAATCCCTAACAAAAGTTTAACATATTGACTATCAAGATGGATTAACAACAAAAAGAAAGGGACCACCAATTATCTTTTCTATATGGAAGAAGAGTTGGAAGTAGTGGAGTGGTGAAAATACTTAGCTCAACTTGGTCGTGGTCTTGAAGTTATTCAATTGAAGTCACACTTGGCTCACATATATTAAACAAACCCAAAACTTTTCAAGAATTGTTTACCAGACAAATCATGGTGGATGGGTTTCCATAATCATCATAAAAGAATTAATGAGAAATATTATATAGTGTCTATATAGTGATAAAGAAATGATGTGACCAAGCATTATGGCATATTTCTATGAAAAATTGGATAAATTGTATAATTTCAATCAGTATGAGCCAACCAAGCTATGGAACTATGATGAAACAGGTGTACAAGCAAACAAAAATTGTGAGTTGTTAATTATTGCAAAGTTGGGTAATAGAAGCATGTCACGTATTTTATCTAAAAGTAGAGAATGAAAAACAATATTGTGTTTGCATTAATACAATAAGTAGCGACATAACAAGGTTATATCTTATCAAGGAAAAAAGACAACTCAAAAATTGCATTGTTAATTGTGAACCAGGAGCCTACATGGTAGCACAACCACATGCTTGGATGACTAAAAACCTATTCTTGAATTGGTTGCATCATTTTGCTAGATTGGTTCCAAGGGGGATTCACCCAACATCTCCTTATCTTTGATGGGCATGGAAGCCGCATTGCTTTAACCACAATCCAAGAGCCGAGGTCTTTAGGCATTGATATTCTACGTTGTCCTCTCGTACTAGCCATTAACCTTATCCTTGGATGTAAGTGTCTTTGCTCCATTCAAGGAATATTTTAAAATTGAAGGTCAAAGTGGATGAAAAAACATCGACATATTGAAATAAGGAGAACATAATTGGTTGAATTTGCAAGCAATGCTTTCAAGATTTTCCTTATGCTTGAAAACATCATAGCATATTTTTGAAAGACTAGAATTTGACCACTAAATATAAATGCACTTTCTAATAACATGAAACCAAGTGAGACATTCACTATAGAAGAAGAAAATGGGGTTGTGGGTATTGCAAGAATCTTAATGTTAGCTAGTTATGAAGAGGTTGAAGTGCAATAGTGTTTAGCACACATGGCAACAAAATGATCAACATCAACAAACAGTCCTAATGAGAGCACAAGTTTAATCACTCATGTCAACCAAACACAATATGAAAATGACTTACATGATGAAATGAGCTTACCAACATAGTTTAACCCACCAAATTTGAAGGAGTTTATGGTGAACTCCTCAATACCCTAGAATCATTTGCAAGAGAAAATAACTTCCACAAGAGAGATGTAAGAAATAACATGCTATGGTTAATGATGCAAGAATTCCAAAATGAATATGGCAATGAACATATGAAGCCTTGCTTATATAGGCAAGGTGAGGAATAGGATTAGACAAGATCATTACAAGTGTCTTAATCTTATCACATGAGACAAATAACTCATAACAGCTTAGGACACAAGCATTAAATAAATTCCAACTAGATAAGTGATAACTAATGCTTAACTAGAAAGATTCCTTCCTAGGACCTAAGTGGACTTAAGAATGTAAATAGGACCTGAATAGGAAAATACTTATTTACACCAACAACCCCCCTTAAGTACAACTTAGGGAGTACTTATGTAAATGACACCAAGATGGGTCCTAGATACGAGGCCATGTTAGGTACTCATGTACAAATGCAAATGCAATCTCTCACAATCGGAGAAAAGAAGAAAACCTAATGGGACATTTAAATCCACCCCAAAAGAGAGATAAAATACAATAATGCTCTCCATAAAATATGAGAGGACAAAACCCTATTGGAGGAAAAATACCCCCATAAGAGAGATGAAGAAGAGATCATTCAACCCCTCCTCAATGAAAAAATCATCACAAATCCAATCAATCTCCCTCCATACAAAGGATGACAAGAGAGACTATACAACCCCCCCATAATGAGATAACCTGCTACAATGAAGCATTGAAAGCACACTTGTGGAGTAACACTAGAATCCTTAATTCGACAAGAAAGAAAAGATAACTCTAATGCTAGAAACCATATTAGAGGCACTCAAAGACTTGGGTTAGAATCATGAAAAAACAACAACAGACCCAATGTCAAGGAACACTGGAAAACTCGCAAATTGGCACAACCCAAGAATCTGTGAAGCAACAATTGATTGAAAAATGATCTAGAATTGAAATGAAGTGCAAAGATCAAAATTTCACCCTCTTAACTGCCAAAACATCCAAGTAATCTTCAGAACACCCTTTGAGGAAAAACTGAAATAATGATAAACCTAGGACATATACAAGAAAATGTGCATGGATGGCAATGTAGAGATCCTCAACACCTTTCCAACATCGCAAGAATCATGAAAATCAGAGCTCATGACAAAAAATTATGAGCTTGAGAGCCATAAAATGAGATCTGAATTTAAACAATAATAAATGCTACAAAATGATAAAATTTTAGAAAATAACCTGCACCACTGCAAAATTGATGAAACCAACTTTTTGACGATATCTCATTCAAATTTTTTTGCCTCTTGGATTGTAATTTGTGACAACACAAAAAGAAGGCCATAACTAGGGCTTGCATAGACTAAATAGGAGTAAAAATGAGCCCCCAGTCGCATAATATGATCACCAACTGTGAATTTTGAAAAAATAAAATGTATTGTTGCCTAGCAATGACATCGTTGGGGTAGGGCATTTAGGAGTGTGACAGGACGATGGTTGTGCCACCCTGGGCGCTTAGCCCCTTGTACAAGCCATTGGCCGTGAGTGGTTAAACCCGCGTCCAGGGCTTAACCAAAAAAACCCTTATGCAAATAAAAAACAAAACTTTTAAAAATAAACCCTATCAAGAACATCAATGTGGCATACGATGATGTGATTGAAGTTACAGTGCAAGTATCAATTTGACCAAGTACACATAGGATGCCACAATGACACAAATAAAGAATATGCTACAGGAATATTCAACCAACTGATGATTGTGCAAACAATTTGAATGGGTTGTACATCTAAGTACGGATCCATACGACCTAAACTTTTTTTCCTTACATTCCAACATAAAGTCTCATATTTCGATGATTTGGTAGTCGTTCCTTAGGTTCTCAGGCCTTTCGAACGCACGACGAGGTTGGATTTTTCCCAAACTATTTTGAAAAAATAGCTATTCCATGGATTTGGCAACTGAAACCCTCATTCAAACCCTTGCAGATTTGTCAATATATAATGAAATTTGATGAAACAAAATTCAAACCTAACTTTCTCTAACGCCTTCAATTCAATGGCAAGGTTCTCAAGACATCAACTCTCAACAAAAATTCCATGCCAAGACAGGCCCCTTAAGTCTGTGAAGAAAGTATGCAACATTGAAGCTCTAATACCATGTACGAGTTTATGGTCAACTCTTCAACACCCCAAGATCACCTACAAGAGAAAATAACTTCCACAAGAGTTATGACTGAAATAACATGCTATGATTAAGGATGCAAAAATGCCAAAATAAATATGGTAATGTACATATGATGCCTTGCTTATATAGGCAAGGTGAGGAATAGGATTAGACAAGATCATGGCAAAATGCTTAATCCTATCACACGAGACTACTAACTCATAACAACCTAGGACACAAGCATTAAATAAATACCAACTAGATAAGATTAAGTGACAATTAACGCTTAACTAGAAAGATTCCTTCCTAGGACCCAAGTGGACTTAACAATGTAAATAGGACCTAGATAATACTAGATAGGAAAATACCTATTTATAGCAACAAGATTGGGTTAAAGAAGCAGAGAACTTATGAGTGCAGATTGATTTTCAAAGTGAAGAAACCTCATTATCCACGCCTTCTCCACCTCCACTACCAAGATCTAAGGTGATTCATTATTATGCACATACAAAAGATTAGGAAATTATAGTTTTGGAACCTAATGAAAAAGAAGAAGACTAGAAAGGTGTATACAATTTTGGTTTGCTGGATATTTAAATCTTTTGAAATAGTAGACCAACAAGTATTATGCAACCAAGGTTCTTTTAAGAAAATTCTAAAGCTACCTATTGAAATGGTTAGAAAGAGGTAAATTCCCTCATATGATAATGTACTTAGATTGGGCAGAAAATATCAAATCCTTACTGCAAATGATTACATCATTTTGAATGAATACCAAGAAGCAAGGAAAGCTAAATTTGAATAGCTAAAAACAAGGAAGAACAAATAAATAAAGGCAAAGAAACTTCATGGAATTGAACAAAGAAAAAGGAAGGAAGAGAAAAAAATGAAAGATAATTAATGAAATAGAGGGAGGAGGAAAGTATCCAACAACAGAAGGAGAGAGATAGAAAAATTAAAAAAATAATTGGGAGTGAATAGGAATTTTGTACATGGTGAAAGTAGTTTTAGGCAAAGAAGTACTCCATCAATCCCTCTACTAGAAGAACCAAATATTGAGAGATATGTATAACATCATAATCCATGCTTATGTTGCACTTACTAACTTCCAAGTTAGTTGTAATAAGAATCCAACACCAAATGTAAGTCGAACAAGGAAGTTGAGTATTCCATCAACCCCCCCTCCCTGAACATCATCATATTCTAAGATATGTGTACAACATTTTATCCTTTTCTTATGCTACCCTTAATAACTTCCAAGTTACAACCAATCATAGCCCCCCTCACTCCCCTATCAAACAATTCAAAATCTCTAGATTTTTAATGAAAATATGTTTGTTCATCTTACTCCTATCACAACCCATGTCGATTCATCTACTTTGAATATTTCAACAAACCATGTAACAATTTTGCAATGTGTATAGTTCATTTTGTAATGTTTTGAAACCAACTATATCAATGTATGTGTAATAATCAATTGAAAAACGATGACATTATTAAATTATATTATTATAACTATCTAGATATGTTGAATGTTTGGTTGTTGCATCAAGAATAATAATGTTTTAATTTTCCAAGTGTGCTTTTCAAAGCAAACTAGTATTTCTTTTTGGTTGTTCCAATACATATTACTTCGAGTTTTGAATGTAATGGAATGTGTAGCACACTAGACTATGCTAACAAAGAATTATCTTTAAATTTTTATTAATTAAAGAATGGTAACTTAGAAGTTGTTTGTTGAAATCAACAAGAGAATGGGTGCTACTTAATTTGTGTTTCTAAGAGTTTCATGTTATGACCCTTGAATGCTTGATAAAAATAGTGTATACTTGTCCTTGATTGAACATATGTTTAATTTTAAGAAATGCATTCTAAATAATCCTAGAGCAGCAAATAGCATTGGAGAGTGTAGACTTTGAAATAAGTCAAATGCCACTTGAATTCCTTATAGAATGAAGTTATAGAAGTCAATATCTTTGTATTATATAGTTGAATGAAGTATATTGGAAAAGCTAATTTGTAAATTATCTAAGGAGTCATATTCTTCCTATAGGATTATTAGTGGACCCCTTGTGCAAGACTTGTCTATAGTATATTAAAAAAAAATTCCAAAAAGGTATTTGTTAATGTTCTAGTAAATAAATGTAATAAGTTTCAATAAGTCAGAGTGTTGGATTAGGAGGTTTGGAGCTTGTGTATTTCAAACAAAGGCTTAATTCTATAATTTATAGACCTTATATGTAATGGATTGATGATTAGGCCAAACTCTCAATTAACTAAGTCTGATGATATCTTTCTAAGAAATAAATTGTTCTTTATATTGCTTATCCATGTTGCTTACATGTTGATGTTAATGCTAGTAATAAATGCCCAAAGAAAAAATGTGTCTAGTAATGTCCTCATATGAGATTCTAAGAGTTTTGGTTATAAAGCTAGATTATACATTTATGGCTAATGGTTTATTCTAGATCTTCACTCACATCATTGGTATCACACGTGATTATTTGAATAATATGAGCAAATGAGACTTTTGATTGTTTCTCCCAAAATAAGTCTTAGAAATGGAACATGAATTGTTAACATTAGCAAGACCCTCAGAACTCATTATCTCCCAAAATCTAAATGTATATAACCTAATAAATAAATAAATAAAGTCATAACATGAGAGAATTCATTGCATACCAAAACCATAATGTGAAACTTAACAAGTATGAGTATAAATAATAACAGACAAAAATCCTAAAGGAAGAGCATATCATGATAGGGAGGTCTTGGACCATGAAATGCAACAATATATTTCAGATTTTTGGACTCATCTTGTAAGTTCTCTTCAAACCCTTTGGATCCATATTTTTAATGAATGCATTGCTTCTGGTAGTAACATTTGTGAAGAATTTTGCAACTAAACATTTATTACAGAGCAATGCATTCATTCCCTATGAAAATGTCAAGTCTATATTTGATATAATAGAGTTCAAGTTCATAAGCTAGTGGGTGCACATTGCCCCATTAAATGGTTCTTGTGTAAATGGATGCAAAGAATATGTAGTAATAAAGAAGACTATTGAAAACAATTGTACAAATTTTGCTCTTTTGACAACTATTAATTGTATTCCATTTCTCTATAAGGAATGCATTGAGTTTGGATGGTGAATTATAAACAAAGAATATCAAACCCTTCTTTTTAAGGCCCCAACTGTTAAGCAAAAACTTTTATTAAATTTTGTAACCATGCATGGAATTTTTTAAATCATTTTGCTTGAACTAGTAATAATCAAAACACAAAACCAAGTTTTAACTAACTCTAGGCTTCCTAAAACAAACCCTAAGTTTTAAAAAATGAGTGAACCATTCTCACCAAAGCAACTATCATAAAAAAATCCAAATTTGTAAAGCTCTCAAAAATTGAAATGAGCCCTAGTATGGTGAAAAAAGACCTTACCTACTCTAAGAACTTCCAAACCCTTTTTGTTTTGTTGTGTCAACAAACACATTTAGAGAGCCTACATTCTATGTTGGTGACCATAAAGAATGTGGAAACAAGTGTAGAGGCCTACAATATCAAAAATGAATTGAAAGCAATGAAAGTTCATTGAAACATAAGGAAAAAACTTAATGAAGAAACCTTACGTGATGTACATGTCCCCTTCCAAAGAATTGAAAACAATTGTGCGATGGTACCAATGAATTTTTGTAAATTGATAGACATTTTTACTCTTCTAGCAATTGTTACTTGTATTTCATTTCTTTATAAGAAATACATTGAATTTAGATGGTGAATTATAAATAAAGAATTAGAAATCCTTCTTCCTAATACAACAAGTGTTAAGAAAAAGCTTTTCCTAAATTTTACAACCATACCACAAAAAAAATAAAATTAAAAAAAAATCTAAAATAACATTACTCAAAACAATAACAAGCAAAACTCAAAATGAAGTTTTAACGACCTAGGCTTCCAATAACATAACCCAAAGTTGTAAAAAATGAGCAAACTATTCTCACCAAAGCAACTATCATTAGAAACCCAAATCCATAAAACCATAAAAATTGAAATGTCATAACCCCTAAGGTTGAAAAAGACCTTACCCACTCCAACAATTTCCAAACCATTGTTTTATTATGTTTTATAGAGCCTTGCAGTGATTGTAGAGAACATGGTAACAAGAATAAAGGTATGCAATACTAAAAACGAATTGAGAACAATGAAAGTGCACTAAATAGAATGAAAAAAATAAATGAAGTAACCTTTTATGTTGGACACATCCCCCTTCCACAACACTAGACATGAAACCTCTCCTCTTGTTGAACACGAGGCATTTAAAGCTTGCTATGGGTGGTAAAGGAAGGCTATGCTTGTGGCGACGTAAATTTTATAAAATGTTTAGTATAATAGGTTTAAGTTTTAATGAATTTTAGGAACAAGCATATTAGGGTTAAGGTTAGTGATGTTTAATAAATGATAATTTTCTAATAATTATAAATTTAAATTGTAGGAATACAATAAAATTTAAATAGTTTTAAGATCATTTGAAAATAATGGTATTTTTTTTATTATTTAAATATTGATATCATGTTGTTAAATGTAATATTACTATGCATTCATATTTGAGTGTTTTAAGAATTATTTTTGAGTATTTTCAACTATCAATACAAGTGAAATAGTCGATGAAGTGTTATAATTGACTACAATAAGTAAGAGGTTCAAAAATTATTGTTTTGGACACATTTTACAAATATGCAAATAGAAGTATTTAAATTGATGATGACGACTTGAAACCTTAAGTTTAAGCAATCAACTAATCAAAGAAGCCACTATAAATTTTTTAGAGTTGTTCAACATTGACACATAAGATTTTGTGAGACACGAAGTTAAGGAACTACTAGATCCTCTCTCTTAATTGTTAAAAGACAAAGAAATACACGGCATTGTTCATAGCTAGATGAGTCAGCATATCAATTTTCATTCAACATGTGAGGAATGAAAAAGTCAAAAGAAAATAACAATAAAATAATATACATGGATCCTGCAGGTAAGGCAAACAGAAAGTCTGATTTTTCCTTCAGTAACTTCTTTGTTATGGATTATACCCTGGAATGATCCTTATACCTTAATAAATTGTTTATCAGATGCACACCTAGTCTACTATGTTAAATACCCCCATGAAATGAACTTTAAAAATATATGTTAGTTGGCTGTCCATACCGTAGCACTGTTTAGATATTTATTTTTTATAGATTTTTCACTATGGGTACTGTTTCCATACTCCATCACAAACCAAAAGGCTTAAAATTAGGAAAGACGGTGGAGGGTTAAAAACACACGATAGTGTATTACAAGTTATGACCACCTTTTAACCCCTATAACTAATGTCTAGAGGTGTCTGCTTTTTGAGTGCCCATCGTCTTCTGACTAGAATAAAGTACATGGAAGAAAGATCATTCAAGTAATAACTAATCATGGAAAATAGTCGTTGTGAAAATGGCTTGAGTGTCTTATAACATTTAAAGTGCTTTCAAAACTCGTTAATTTTGTGGAAAAATCCAATGCACGTTGAGTGTATTAAGAAAAATACCATAGAAACAACAAAGCCATCCTCAATCCTGCTGTCAAAAGAAATCTGCAGCTCATTTATATCTTGATTTGATACCAATCTATTAGTTCATCTGACTCCATAGACGTTAGTAATCTGGACATAAAAGAATATAAAGAACAATGACAATCAATTAGAAATTTCTTCATGTGAATCAATTCACCCTAATCTTCAAAATAAACTAGGATCTCTGAGTAGAAAATTTAGGAAAAAGAATCAACTACTGAGATAAAAACAATCAGAATCTGACAAATAACATTTTTCGAGGATTAGAAATGCTAGATGCTACAGTTGAAACAGAACTTACAATGTATGCCCCTTTTTTTGACAAACTGATTAAATGAAAGTTTTTCAAAACAATTGTCATTTAATCGAACCAAGGCAGATAATCTTCACAAAAACAATTAATTTCTTATTCAAGTTATTTAGTGGAAACATTTTAATATTCCCATATGCCTCTTAATATTTGCTCAAACATAACCATGTGATATATCAAATTAACTATCACACAAAAGAAATTTCCTTAGATTCTTACCTTTTTCTCTCCAAAGAAAAGAGAATAATAATTGGAGGAAGAATTATTTTGCAAATCATTTAACAATATAATGTAGCCCTACTGTCAAATAAGTGGGCAGTATAAGTCGTAGCTTTTATTTAGAAAATTTTGAACTATAAGTTAATAAAACAAACAAAACTTTGCAGAAATGCTTTGGACATCCTGCTCTAAACCCGAAGTACAACCAAGAAACACTAAGAGAATGCCTGATATGCATCACTAATAAATGCAATCCAGCATGAAAATTTGGGAGCTCTTCCACCATTGCTAGAACTTCTAACTGCCAATTATTTGACGTTTTGTTTTTACTTTTGTTCTTTTTAACTCACATTATAGTAGGAATCAATGATAGCATCTGCAAGATATTCACATTTGGCCAAAGAAAGCCCAGCCAAGGAGATACGTCCATCCTTTGTCATATAGACATGCCACTTGTTTGTCATATTATCACTCTGTAATGATTAAAAACATATGCCAATGATTAAAGAACAGCCAGGGTAATGTAAAAACAATATCTTGAATGGAAACACTATGGGACCCAATTTACCTGAGTTTTATTAAGCCCTGTGAATGAAAACATGCCAATCTGTTTGAGGACAAAAGACCAGTCCTTGCCACTCTTATCCTTTGTGGAAAGGTAGTCATAGAGTCGCTGCCTCACACCCTTGATTCTTCCAGCCATGAGTTCCATTTCTGCTTTCCATTCATCAAACATAGCAGAATCACCCACAACATTTGCCACAATCCGAGCCCCATGAACAGGAGGATTTGAGTACATTGGTCTAGCAAGTCTTTTAAGTTGGCTCTTAACCCTGTCAGAAGTACATTGACGGAAACATTTAGTACCCAACTAGGAGAATACTAGAACCCCTGGAGGGTACACAAAAAATCATTATTGGTACTAGTACCTAATTGCACTATCTGATGACGAGCAAACAACATTGATAGCTCCTATTCGTTCTGCATACAGCCCTAAGTTCTTGCTATAAGACTGGGCAACAAAAACTTCCATTCCACGATTTACAAATAGCCGCACAGATGCTGCATCCTCATCAAGGCTTCCACTTGCAAATCCCTGTAAAAAAAGGTAAAATCATATTAAATGATACTATAAATAAGTCTTCCATCTCTAAGTCAGTGGTTAGTTAATTCATTATAAAAAAGCATAATTTAAAGGGAAAAGGGCTACATGAAGAAATATCAGGCAGATATCCAAGTGATCAAAATACATGGCACTCATTTCTTAAAATTATCACAGAAAGCACAAAAAAACATATATATTCAAAGTAATGGCATTGCAGCACTCTTGTTATATAGGGAGAAGAATAATCTACTAAGTGATATAACCAGGCTTCCATGTCATCTCAAATTCACAAATAAGGATAGGGGAAAAAATTTGATCTCCGTATCACCACAAACCTGGTACGCGACATCAAAGAAAGCAGTTTGTTGTTTCTCCTGAATGACATCAGCAATCTTCTCCCACTGCTCAAGAGTTGGATCAATTCCAGTTGGATTGTGTGCACAACCGTGGAGCAAAATAAATGAGCCATTTGGTGCAGCCTACAAAATGTCAAGTTCTTAGTCTCCATTTCTATAAATAAAACATCAAATTTGTGAAAGTGAAGGTGATAAAGAACTCTGAAGGTTACCTTAATGTCAGCAATCATCCCTTCAAAATCTAGTCCCACTGTTTTGGGATCATAGTATCGGTACTCTGACCAAGGAACGCCGGCATCATTGAAAATGTTCTTGTGATTTCCTGGTCACAACCAGAACATAATGTTGCATTAAAAATGACTTAACAAGTTAAGATTTTAAACTGCAAGATATACTTCACTTTTAAACACGCACAAACAAAATTAGGGATTTCTAATAACATTGAAACTCACCCCAAGTTGGAGATGAGATAAAGACTTTCTCTCCAGGAAAATATCTTTGAATAAATGCAGCAGCAAGCCGAAGAGAGCCCGTTCCTGAAAGGCATTGCACAGTTGCAACCTGAGAAACATTCAACAACACTGTACCATCAATTTTTTCCTATTCTAACATATGCATGCAGAAATCAATGAAAGAAACTATTCAACACAATTTATCAATTCCTTCTCCTGAGCATAAAAAAGTGACAGGAGAAAGATTTGGTTAGAAAATCATAAAAAATCTTACCCTTCCTTGCTTAATTGCAACATTGTCAGCCCCCAGAAGCAACTCTGCAGTAACCTTATTGAATGCAGCCAAACCCTCAATTGGAAGATACTGCAGACAGAATAAGACTAAGTAATTGCTAAAAATTGCAAATAATCTGAATAAATATTAAAAAAATGAAAAACATGCATACCTCTTTATTGTCTCCTTTTTGAAGCATCAAATTCTCTGCCTGCAAAATTGAAATAGATTAAATGAAATTCCACATAATAAGGCTACCGCATAATCAACTTGTAAGATCTCAAAGCTGAAATAGTGAATCTTACATGCAGTAACATTTACTCAAATCACTTTAACTGTATACAAAATAAAGGAGTAATGTCCAGAAGGTTACCTTTTTCACCACATTCAATACATAGGGCTGCAATTCTTCTGTTCTGTAAGCACCAACACCAAGGTTAAGCTTCATATCATTATTATCTGCCCTAAAGGCTTCTGAAACACCTAGAATTGGATCAGGTGGAGCCATTGTGACTCCTTCAAAGCGTGAAACATCAGTTGCAACAGCCATGTTTATAACTCTAGGTAAGGCCTGTGGAAAAGATTCAAGTTAAACACAATTCTGACCAAAGCAAAGAACTGCAAATTAAGTAGTTAAAATATCTCTTACCAAATCAAAAAACTTTACAAAGAAAAACAAAATCAATATAACAATGCAAACAAACAAGAATAAGTGAAATACATGTGGATGCGTCTACAACAACTGTCACAAGATACCAAGCTGAGGTAAGCTGCCTCCAAGAGCATTGAAATTAAAAGGGAAGATAGAACCCCTAGTCTTATTCACATGGAATAGAGGGTCATCCTCTAAAATGCAATGGCCGACACTATAAAAATTGCTTCATTATATTCATTTAGTATGATAAAAATATTGGCACACAATACTGTATCTCCACCTCTTACAGAAAAACTATCAATTCATTGATAGCACTAAGTCATTCAAGAACAACCAGTTACCAAAACAAACTACACTATCATCATTATTCCTCTTAATGAAATAGTGAACAATCAAATTTGAAGTCATGGGAGCTGCACCTTTAAAATCCAAGTTTACTATCATCAATCAACCCAAGGGATTGTGGTGTAATTGTTATCTACTATATTTGTAAACAATGTGATTTGAGTTCAATTCCCCTTGGGTAGCACATGCACACCTCAAGCCCCCATTGGTGTCCTAATTGTTGATGTTCATAGCAGTTTCATACGATTTCTTCCAGCCTAGATCGCATGACAATTAAATGCTAGACTTCGTCTATTCTATTGCTGGACGCGATTTCATGTGAAGACACTTCAATTAATAAATAATGCTTAATATATATCTAATGAAGTGATGCGAATTAATTGAGGAGATATATTTTTGAGGTGGCCGACTTTTGTTATTAAAGGAAATATTTCTTATTAAGGCCGACTTCTACCTTGAAGAGGCGCATCTCTCTAATTAACTTGTATATATACATCTTCATTTGTACACCATTTTGATTAACCACCCATTCGCACTTCCATTTCATTCATATACAGTTCGAAGTTCTTCATACGTGAGAGCAGACTGAGATTTGTGTATAAGGCTGAGATAACTATTGGCAGACTGTATCATTCAGTTCATTTTGAGATCCATTCAGATCCATTGAAGTCAAGTTAGATTTCATTTCTGTGTGTGCAAGTTCTCTCAAGGCAGTCTGAGATCATCATTGAAGAAGAAGCAGTCTGAGATTATTATTGAAGAAGGAGATCAACTTATTGCTGGCTGTGATCATCCAATTCAGTTCGTTCATATTCAGTCTGAGTTCTTTCAAGTGCGAATTTGTATCTAGAGCAAATTGATAGCTGTGAGATCTTTGTTAGTAGATTACTTCTATCAGTTCTATAATTAGCTCAGATTGTAGTATCAGATTGTTGGCCTTCTTATTGGCTTTTTGTAAGGAGACATTCTTATTGTGATTCAATAATATAAGAGATATTATTGGCTGGGTTTTTCTCCCTCAAGAGGAGGGTTTTCCCAGAGTATCTGCTGTGTTATTGTGTCTGATTTTGAATTAAATTTCTGTGCATTAAATCTGATCATAAAACTAATACTAATGGTTGTAGGATTCACTGCAAAAACTTCTTTTACCCACAAAGAAAAAGGCATAATTGGCCAAAATGTGAATTGAGCAAGAACCAAATATTATAGAAACTTGACATAATTTTCAATAATATTTTGCATCCTAATGATAACTCCAGAACTATGACAAAAAAAGAACTGTTAGCATCCAGCAATCTGTGTGCATTTTTAAGTAATTAATTAGATAGCATGAATAAAACAAAAGGTATAAAGATAAGATAACAAAGAGATTTTCCATTGATCTAGTTATCCAAGAAATATCATGCAAAACAGTCAAATATACAAAAAATAGTCAATAAAGAAAGGTCACTTTTCCAATGAAATCTTAAGAGTTATAAATTATGAAAAATTGGACAATTTTTGTTTTTGAGATTAGGGGTATCTTTTGAAACCACCTTCGGTGGGTTTTTAAAACCTATTTTGATGTTGTTTCAAGGGGGAATCCAGGGTCAGTTGGCACTGGAGGCCTGGTCTGTTGTCCTTAGGGGCAGTTCATTAGAGGTGGGTCTTTCTTCCTAGGTTCTAAATACAATAATGAAGCTGAGGCTCTTCTCAACATATCAAGATAGCAGCCTCACTGAGTTGCAGGAAGCTGATCGTTGAGGTTGATTCCCAAAGGGGCCACTTAAGACTGGAAACTTAATATTCTTTTGGAGGCATGCCTTCTTTGTAAACATTTCAAGAAAGTTATCTACTTTCACTGCTTTAAGGAGTGCAACAAAACAGTAGGCCTTTAGACCTTCGGCTATTAAGAATTTAAGGGTATCGATTAGCTACCCTTTTCAAACAGAATAAGTGATAAATCTGAAGACTGGGAGCATCTTCCTCCCCATGCTTTGAGCAGATTTTACCCCCCGTATAGAAACATGTATTCTCAATTTTTTATCCCCTCCTTAGGAGTAACATTTAATTTTATTGTGCTTTCAGGGGTGAATGTTATAAGATTGAGTATGGGAAGCATATCCTGTGCATGTAGACTCATGCCACAAAACTATAAATACCAGACAACCTCAAACTTTAGTATTTCAAAACTAAACCAAGTATTTGATTTGATAAATTGCGTCTTTATAGCAATCTAATAATTCAAAATGTGAAAAAACATCACATCATGAAATCATTGAACCAAAAAAGGTATTAAAAAAATTCTAACAATATCTGCAACATATGTAAGCTGATTTAGGCATTTTACAAACATATGGAAAATGTATTTCAAGAGAGACAGATCAAATGCCAAGGAGCAAAGGTTGATGTAATGTATAAAGGTAAAGGTATTTTCAAATCACTACCAAGACACACACCAATTTGGTATAAAAGGCCCCCCTTGCAGAAGTCTAGACGGGGATTGCACAGAGCTAGGGCTTGTCATACATGTAGCAATGCGGAATCTACAACCATAGATAATAATTAATAAACATACATGGTAGGGGTAAATACTGAAATAGGAAGGTTCTGTGAGGTTGGAAATTGCCTACTTTGCATTCTCTACCTTGTGTATTTGCTCTCATTCTAGTGAGCATTCCCTTAAGTGTATTATAAGGCCATTTGCCTTGATTTTCAGCCTTGTTCTAGGTTTTAGACTGATTTATAATGACCCCTAAACCTTGTTTCACACCAACAACCAATTCTAAAGTTTCAAGATAAATTGTACTAGGGCACTAGAGTCTAAAATTCTAAATCAATTCTAATTGATTTCAACTTTTGGGTACCTAAATTGCCTATAGTTGCTGGGCAACTCCATTTTGGGAACATAGACAACATACCAGTCCCCGTACCCAAAATTTCCGGTGAATCATTTACATATAAAATAGCCGTCTCCTTATTCATTTAACTCACGTACCCTAATTGGATTGGCATCCCTGTCCCCATACCAGTACCAGTACCCTGCGTCTCCTGGCAACTATGGGCCCGACTCACTACTATTGCCCTAATATGCCCTCAATCAGTCATTTTGAATTGAACCGGAAATATAAGACCAATATTCGTCATTTTTTTATTTTTTAACATAACACGAAATAAAAGTGATAGCAACCAAACTCTCCATATTAATTTTTCTTCTGCAGCAGAAATTTAAGAGGTGTTGGAGCCCAAATCTGAAGCATATTGTGCAAGTATCCATCCTTGTTAGCATTCTTCCATCCCTTATAATTGATTTCCTATTGTCCTACCCATTTTCCTTACACTATTTGCGATTGTCCCACCCTAATTTCCGTCCCATTCATCCCCAATTTTCTCCATCCTCCTTCCATACTCATTCCCATCCCTAGTTTCACATTTGCCCATCAAATCAATTATTAATCAGTCCAAATTCTCTATTTCCTTCTTGTCCCCCATACACACACACACGTACCACTTCCCATAATGTAGCCCCCCGGGGTTTCTATTTTATCACACAATCTGCTCATACTACGTCACCATTGCACTCTAGGTCTGCACACACATCATCCTTTTGTCTATGACAGAGAGAGTTTTGAAAAAAGCAAAATACAGGACTGACTGAGGCAATCTCCTATATAGCCACACCCTTCATTTCTTCTTGTCCCCAGATTGAAACTTGCAAATCAGAAGATCAATGACAGGTATGTACAGTCTGAGAGCATATTTGAAACCAGCAAATCAAAGGGAATATCCACCAAAAGCTTTGGAGGTCAAGGAGACAAAAGGCATAGGCACCCTACTACACTGTTTGTCTCCTTCAGCTCCCCATTGCAAAAGTGCCTGACTGCAGCACCCTGTTCCCACAATAGAGCCCTGCAATTGTTCTCAAAAGGTCTCCAGCGCCCTATTTTGACACCTGGGTTTGCTCTAGTGCCCTCCTCTGGTGCCTTGAGCCCTGACACCCATTATTCAGTGGTTCCCTAGCACCCAGATCCAACTTTTGAGTTCGCATTGACACCAAGCTTCCACACTAGTGTCTGCACTTGCAACAGTGCAGATCTGTCTACATGGTCGCTCAGGTCCAGATAACTTGTACCCTGCTGATCATAGAAAGCCAAGATTTTGTAGAGTTGTTCCTTTTGTTCTCTTCCAGCCCACCAGTCATCTTCAGTCTTGAACATTTCCAGAGATGCATTCTTCTTTCTATTTCTAGTTTAAATTCCCAACTTTAGTATCAACTTGATTTAATTGATAATCTCAAAAGTAAAGTACTAGTTTCTATTATAGATTGATTTGTATTTTAGATTAGTTTAGATTGAATTGATACATTGAAAGAAAAGAACCTAGTGTTAGCACTTAAAAGCCTTCAACATCTAAACCTAGGGTTCTCGTTTTCAGATCTTTCAGGTCCAAGGGCATGTGATGTAATGGTAATTGGGAACACTTCTAAGAGTATCCACTTCATTACAATAAACTGGTCCGTGACCCCAGCAGACACTTGGGTAGGTGATGCATAAGGAACAAGGGGTACATTCAAGTTGTGATCTGGGCTTACAAAATACATTAGAAGTGTGAACCAAGTTTAATTTGCAACGGATCACAGGCCTAACAAGGCTTGATGCAAGTCCCACCAAATCAATGTGAGTGTTTACCAATTACGCATAATTGAAGGAGTAAAACAGTAAATCTTGCCTTCAATTTGAAACGGGAAAATTCCTTTTTCTTGCCAAATGCAGGGCAGATCTTGGTACCATCGATCTTCTTTTGAGATATATTCAACTGCAACGAAGCAAACCAAAAATGAAAGCCAGAAAAAAAGAATCAGAAAACCATTCAATAACCTGTATTGGATATCGTAGCATCATATGGAATCGCCTCATAGATGTAATATGCAAGAGTACCTGAGAGTTGTTCCCGACTGCCAAAGGCATAGCCTTAGATGAGGCAGCAGTAATCGCAGCCATTTCAAAGCTTAAGAATGGATGGAAAAGCTATTCTACCTGAATTCACAAGTGAAAAAATCCGTTAAACCTTAAATCCAGAATAGGGTCACTACAATTTTTTTAGCTCAATTTTGTCGCCCATTCAGTAAAACGTCAAAGTAAAAGTTCCACAGAAAAAATTGCTCTTGTTTTAGGTTTTGTTTTTCTGCTATTAAGCTAAAACTTACAGATCGAGAACAAGCTAGAAATCAAAATACTTTAAGGTAAACTTTCACACTTTCGGCCATGGGATCAATTCGGACTAAGAGAAAAATAAATTTCAAACCATAACACACCACCAGATATGAAAAAAATTCTAACTAAAACCCATTCCATGCCACTATTTACAAACTCCAATATACAGATGATCACCGTGCTTATATTTCTTGACAATGAATTGTTGTAAAAAAATTAAAAATTTAGCAGCCTTTTTTAACGCAATTTATCTAGAAAGTATTCTAACCAAAACCCACATAGCACAACCATGAAAATTATGATCCTAAACTTCAAAACTTAATAGATCATATTGCTTCAAGGAGAAAACAAAATTAAAAAAGAAAAAGTTTGAATCTATGGGTTTTCCCCGTCTAGAACGACCTATGTATAAAGTGAAGCAAAACAACAATGAATGAGATTCGAACCTCAGATCAAGAACACCCTATGAAACAAAGAATTAGCAAACGAAACAAAAAAAATCTAGCGGAGAGGAAGAGTTTCCATCCGTGGAAGAAGAAATCACCTGAGAAGAAATAAAAACTGAAAAATGAGCATGCGACAGGGTAAGCGTGGAGGGTGCTTCACCTTGTAATGGTTGTGATATAGGTGCGGATGAACGGCTGAGAATCTATCTTGTAAAGGAACGGCGATGAGTGTTTAGGGGTCCACGGCGTGTGATCTTGAGCCGTCGTTGGTATGTAAAAGTGCTTTGGACAGACGTGGCGTGTCGAAGCACCCAATGCCCGAAGCGCTGGGGACTTAAAAAGTATGAATGGCCATTAGATTTGGTACAGCTTATGCTTGGACTTTATCGACCCTTTGGGGTCCATTGGATATTCTGACATTGGAATACGCATCTCCTTTGGGCATACGATGTATGTTAATGTTCTAGGCTTTAAAGGTTAAACCACACTCACTCTTCTTGGCTGCAAAAATCTTCAAAAATCACCAAACATTTGTTTTCGTGTGGGTTTGGTTTTTCATGTACAAATTACCTATTATTCTAACTTTTTGTCTTTGTTATGTTGATTTTTTGTGTTAATTTAATCACGTTTTTATATGTGAATTCAAAGTCTAATGTAATGATGTCAAGAGTGAAGGTCAATTTCAAGTTAGGTATGAACAAGGGGATGCTTGACATCCTCGTCGCAAAAGTCACGAGTATCCCTCTTTTGGGCCTTATAAGATGAGCGAGAGATTGTCCTAGTCTTGAAGCACTTTGATGTTGTGTCGTTTCTATTTTTTTTCTAGTTTTACATGGTTTTTTATTTCTAGATATGTTTAAGGTTATTGTTTGTTGTAATTATGTTGAAGTTATGCTATGTTGTGTTATTTGATAGCTATCTCATATGTTTTTTGTTAACTTGGTTGTCAGAGAGTTGGAACCCTTTCAAAAAACTTTCTTTACCTTTTATTGAAAAAAAAGAAGAGATTAAAGCTATTGTTTGGAGTTCTAAGTAGTTACGACAAATGTGGAATGACTCATTATGAGAATAGTGGACCTTAAGTAATCATTTTATAATGTATTATGTGTTATTTGTGTATGGATGATCACATAATTTCACTCATATTCAAGAGTCTTTTAAAAATTAGATCACATATTTCATTCTTTAAACCTTAAAAAATAAATATGTCACATTTTAATAATTTTGACACTTGTTTTATTTATAAATAACGATTGAATAAAATATGATATGAAACCCTTTGATGTCCACATTTTAACTCTAAACGCAATCCTCACTCTTACTCTTCCCACTTCATTTTCACATATTTTCTCTTGTTAATTATAGTCCATCCTCTCCCTACCAACCACAAACATCCCTCCCTACCCACTTCAATAAACACATTACTCAACAAGGATACAAGTGAAAGAATCCATGTCTAGATGATGTTATTAGGAGTGGAGGCCACAACATGAGTGTTACACCCCATTGTGCTATTACTTATTTACTTTTATCTAATTGAGTGAAAATGCTTTAAATGTATGTAGGAGAAAAGGTTTTGTTAAGGGTCGAACCTCATAAGAGTTCTATTAAATTTGGAAAATCATCCAAACTAGCTCCACACTATGTAGGTCCTTTTGAGGTTCTTGAAGTGATCAACCCTGTTGTGTATTGAATTTCCTTGCCACTAGCTCTTACCTAGATGCACAATGTCTTTTATGTCTCATACCTTAAGAAGTATATACTAGGTGATAATCATATCATTGATTGGAATGTTTACAGGTTCAGGACCCAGAGGTGGTAACAATCAAGCCTCTCAAAGTGCTCAAAACATGTAAGCTTCGCTTGCATAATAGGGAGGTTTTGCAATGCAAAGTCCAATGGGATCAGTAGGCAGAAGATTTAGCCACCTGGAAAGACTATGCAGATATCAAACAAAAGTTTCCTCATGTTTTGCATGCTTATGAGAATTCTTGAAAAACTATATTGTTTTGTTTATGTTTTATTGTTTAAGTCTGATACTTAAGATCATCGAGGACAATGATTCATAAAGGGGGGATATGTTACACCCCATTGTGCTATTACTTATTTACTTTTACCTAGTTGAGTGAAAATGCTTTAAATGTATGTAGGAGAAAAGGTTTTGTTAAGGGTCAAGCCTCATAAGAGTTCTATTAAGTTTGGAAAATCATCCAAACTAGCTCCACGCTATGTAGGTCCTTTTGAGGTTCTTGAAGTGATCAACCCTGTTGCGTATCGAATTACCTTGCCACTAGCTCTTGCCTGGATGCACAATGTCTTTCATGTCTCTTACCTTAAGAAGTATATACCAAGTGATAATCATGTTATTGATTAGAATGCTTTACAGGTTTAGGACCTAGGGGTGGTAATAATCGAGCCTCTCAAAGTGCTCAAAACATGTAAGCTTCGCTTGTGTAACAGAGAGGTTTTACAATGCAAAGTCCAATGGGATTAGTATGCTGAAGATTTAGCCGCTTTGGAAGACTATGTAGAGATGAAACAAAAATTTCCTCATGTTTTGCATGCTTATGAGAATTCTTGAAAAATTATATTGTTCTGTTTATGTTTTATTGTTTAAGTCTGATACTTAAGATTATCGGGGATTATGATTCACAAGGGGGGGATATGTTACACCTCATTGTGCTATTACTTATTTACTTTTATCTAGTTGAGTGAAAATGCTTAAATGTATGTGTTTATGCTTTATGTATCTCAGAAATACAATAAATTATGAATGTTTGATTCAAATCGATGCTATATAATGATTTTTTCTATAAAATATATTATGCAAATGGTTGTAGTTGATTCAGCTAACTACTATTGCAATCTGCTAAGTTGGATGTAGGGACATATTCAATCCTCTGGAAGAGAGGGGAAGTATCACTTAGGAGAAGAACTTGGTCTGGTAACCCTTAATGAGTCTTACTGAGCTTTCACACACTCACCTTTAGTTTAGTGATGTCGAGTCAGTAGCCTAGGAAATGGTAAGTTGGTCTTAGCCTTGCTTGAGTATGGTTTAGATGACATTATGATCTTGTTGTGAATGTTTTGAATTTAGGATATGTGTTTGAATCTCTTGTCTTGTATGATTTTTTTCTTATGTGTTTATATTTAAATTGATGAGATATATACATAAAATGTATATATATGTATGTATGCATGTATCTACGATAAACTCATACACATGAGTAAATACATGCATGCGTATACGTAGATAGACATATCTACGCATGCTCATGAACAGATTACCCATATGCATGGGAATATTGATATATATATATATATATTATATATGTTGATCAATAGGAATTGTGAATATATGTGTTTAATTATCAGAGCAAGATATATATATATATGTATGTATGTATGCATATGTATATATGTATATATATGTATGTATGTATATGTATATATGCATATATGTATGTATATATATGTATGTATATGTACATGTATATACATGTATATATATGTATGTATATACATATATATACATATATATATGTATATATGTATGTATATACATATATATATATGTATATATGTATGTATATACATATATATACATACATATATATACATATATATACATACATATATATACATATATATACATACATATATATACATATATATGTGAATATATATATACACACATATACATGTTATGCATATATAATATACATATATATGTTATATGTCAATGAATTCATTTAAGCGATGTAAGTTAATGCGTGCATATCATAGGTAACACAACAAATACAAAGTATGAAGCATGGATTGCATACTAAGTGAACAAATAAAAAAAGGTTAAGATATGTGAAATGGGGTTGATGAAATAATTAGGACCTATTTCTCTCTATTTCATTAGGAAATGAGATCCACACAATGAAAGGACTATCAACATTTAGGCGAGTCAAGTCAAAGTGTGAATCTACTAATTTCCTTTTTTTTCAAGGACGGGGGTCCTAATTAAATAACACTTTGGGGAGAAAGATTAAAAATAGCAAACAAACTCCAAAATGCAATCTACAACTTGGATCTAATAGATTAAGCTCAATACTGATGGAACCAGAAATCAGATCACAAATTAGAGAGAGGTAGATAATGTGTACCAGTCACCAAAAGTGCTTTGTTGAAGCTAACCTAAGACTCATTCGCCTAGGGGTGAATGGGTCCCAAGTTAGGGTTTTCCTACAACTTTTGGGAGTCTCTGCTACAGATCTGAATCTCTCAATTTTCCCAAGTTTCAAGGTCAGAAAGCTGGAAATAAATTCTATAATCAAGTTTCCATGAGATGACAACTTTTGCAACTTTGACAACCTCTTCAATTCTTCTCTTCAAAAGATCTGCAATATTTCTTCAACCTAAATCTACAAATACAAATCAAGAGGGAAAAATGTTCTATTTTTGGTGAATGGGAGTTTGCCTTGGTCAAACCCCAGTTTGGTAATTAAACCTTGAAATGAAACAAAATAGCATGAAAGGAATAATGAATGAACAACTCTATGTCACAACTAACCAAACGCTTGAATGAAACTTGAAATGTAGATCTACAACTTGCATGAAATGGCTTCAATGGATGTGGATCTTGATCTTGAAACTTGATTTTAAACAATGTCTTGAATGCTTGAATGGATCATGAAACCTACATCATCATATTAGCTCCAAAAACATGCATGATGCAAGAAGACTTTGACATGACAATTGGATCTTGATTGATGTAATAATTATTCACCAAATTTGCTTTTGAACGCCTTGAATTTCTCTTGAAATGCTCTTGATCTCATACAATTGCTATAGGGATGCTCACTTCAAATTTGCTAGGTGAAACATAGTGAAATGACCTTATATTTATAGGTATGCAACATTAATTTCCTGAAATTCAAATAGCACAAGGCGACAGGTGAATATGGATTTGAAATTGTTAAAATACCACCAAAAACATAATTTAAATTTAGGTCTGAGGTCCAAGTGAGGACCCATTCGCCCATGGGTGAATGGGTCCTATGTCACTCAACTAGGACACACATTGCTTAATGAGAAGTGTTATGTTTAGGCATTGATGAATGTTGAGTTTCCTCTTTATAAAATGCAATTAATTAGGCTTGGATTTGAATTAAAGGGGCCTATTAAGGAAAATTAACCTCAATTAATTAACATAGCCCTAAATAAGGTTGAAAGTGTAAAGAGGTACACTCCACAACACTAAAAATAAGGCACAATTAAGTCCATTTTAATCAATAAGGCCCTAAACTTAATGTGAATATGTAAAATACATATTACAACACTAAATTAAGGCATAATTAAGTTCATTTTAATATTAATTCCAAATTAGGTGTGAAAATGTAAAAGGGATACAATTTTCTATACTACATTTAGCCCCCGCTTTAATGAGAGGATGAGTACCAATGAAAAATCACACTAAAGTAGGCATTCAAAACATATGCATGCAACAATGACAAAGATTCTCAATCATACAACATCAAAGACTAGAAGAAAATAAAGAGGGTGGATCAAGCCTCGACTATCCAATGCAATGTGAAACACATCTCAACTATTTGTCCAAGAGAAGGGGGGAGGATCAAGCTAAATAATTGTCCAACACAATGTGGAACACCTCTTAGCTATTTGTCCAAGAACGTTCACAAGCAAAACTCAATGTCCATTATGCAAACGACGTGTGCACTCACTTCGGGCTAATGGAACCTCAGACTATCCACTAGGTGAGCCCCCAATGGGTGGAAAATGAGAGAATCTTGTCAAGCTCCCATACCATATCAAAGATATCCCTCTAACAACTTCAACAAGGCACCAAAAAAACTACAGGCTTCATAAGGCATAACAAGCTGTGTTATGCTAATCACCTATGAACAAGGCAAGGCTCCACTGGTAAGCAAAGTGTATTATGCTAGGTGGCCTTGAAAGGAAGTGTTCGAGCTTCACAAGGTTAGCAAGATGTATTATGATAAATAGTTATGAGCAAAAATGCAAGTAAAGGTTTGTTCAAAGGGATATGGTTTAGTTCATGTAAGGTCTCTTCTTAGGGAATATCATGCCTAATGTCTCCAAGAGAGGACAAGTCAAGGGTAAAAGAATCACAACTTAGGGAATGCAACGTGTAGCATCACCACTAAGAGGAAAGTCATATGCCAAGAAATATCACGCTCTCGGAGGACATCAAATCCAATGACACCACCAAGAAAAGGATGCATCACAAGAAGAAATAAAATCACACAATGAAACATGAGGATGCCAAAAATAATGCCAATGTATGCCCCCACTTTAAAGAAATTGCTAGCACCATTGCTAGGAGCAATTTGCTTTAAAGTAGCCAATAAAGAAGACATGAGAGATTATTCAGAAAGCCCTATGCCAAGTCATATGTTCTTGAATGAAGCTACATCATGAAAAAGAGAGGAAGGGGGTTGCCCCCAAAATGAAATCCCAAAAACACACAAGGGATCCACAGATTCAAGGTTAGTATATATTTGCTACAATGTTGTTATAGAGCTTGAAAATGTCATCATTCCCCAAATACTTATAGAACAGGAAGAATGACATAGAGAGAAAAAACAAAGAAAAAGATTTTGGGTCAACGTGGAAGAGACCTAAATGTCTTGACGCCTTGTGTCATCCCCAAAAGGAAAACACAAGACAAATAAAAGATAAATGTTTACGACATAGAGAAGAATCTAGATACAAATAGAGGAATGCACATGAAGAGAGATACATCAAACATAATAGAATGAGGAGATCACATTACACACATGCAATCACACAAATAAACATACAAAAGAAAATAAAGATAAGACTAGTAAGGCACATGCGATTCGACCTATTGTAGGTTGTCCACATCCCAATCTTGATCAATATATATGGAAGGCAAATAACTAGCCAAAGGGACAACATCAAGTGTCAAACTAGGACAATCACCAAGTTAAACACTCTTATTAGGAGGATTTTCGTTTAAGCTCATGGAAGAGGAAAGCATTAAATTCACTTGATTATGCACTTGTTCATCAATATTTGCAATTTCAATATCATCATCTAGATTAATCACAACGGGAGGTCTAATGATCTAATATCCATAGAGGTTTGTTTACATTGTGGCGAGGGTGGAGAGGCATCATGTACTACTTCAGACAAGTTTGGATTTTGGTTTTCTAGTTGTTCTCTTCTTCATCTGCTTGTAACGAACGAGCAATAACATGACGTCTACACCTATGTTCTCTAACATTTTGATTTCTTTTTATTCAGTTTTCAAGTTGTGATTGTGTAGGAGTAGGTTTATCAACCATAGGTTTCTTTTCTTCCCTTAAGGGAGGAATAGAAAGAACCATGGGAGGTTGTTCAACCACTTTCTCTTTAGCTTTGTAAACTTGTTTGACTTTAGGAGGCACAATAGGATTTGTTTTATTATCTCATGGTCTCTTATATGAAATAGGTAAATGATTTATCATAGGTTGGTCTTGGATACTTGGAAGGGCTTTTGGTTCAATCATGGTTTCATCAAGGATAGGAGGCTCAATCATGGATTGAGGCATATTACTAAGGGATAATTCTGATACGCGCTTTGCCTTAAAATTTTGATAGGATTTGAAAAAAAGTCTTCATGGGGCCTAATAGGTTCAATAGGCTCAGGCCAAAAAAAATCCAATGAAAATTTCCCATAGGAAGACATATGATTAAAGCCACTATGATGCACATTAAATATCTCATTACCAAATGGAAACTTTAAGCATTTATGCACAACCGACGAGATGATATTCATGGAGCAAAGCCATGGATAGCCTAACTTCACACAAAATTGGTCTGATGATGGGATGATGGTTAATGGGACATTTAATTCTTTTGGTCCAACCTTTAGAGGGAGATTTATCGAACCAATTGTAGGGCAAGTAAAACCATTATGCGTTTTGATCCATGCTTTTGATTTTTCATATGTATCTTGATAAAGCTCATGCACGAATAGTAATTCTTCAGTGATCACATTCTCTACATAGAAGGGATCAATTAATATCCCATTAGTAGGTTTGTCATTGATTCTTCTAGTTATGTAAAGAGGACCATTAGGTGCATGTTTAAGTATGTCTTGTTATGAGAAAGCAATTTTAAGTGGCATCTTAGTTAGGCCCTTATGACGTTTAGCATTAATAAATCCAACCAAACCATCCATAAGGTTTTTCTCATTGTCTTTCATATTTTCATCAGCTGTGTCCACATTCATCACATCATTCTTTGTTACACTAGCTTTGACAAAGAAGATATTATGATTAGGCATAGGAATGGTAAATATTTGTAAGTTTTGATTAGGAGGAGCTACAGACTTATTACCTTGATCATTAACACCTCCAATTTGAATATGATTAGAATCAATGAGGTATTGCACAAGATGTTTAAGACACTTGCAATGTTCTATATCATTTCCATTTCATCGATGGAAATGGTAATAAGCATTTGGTCTATAGTTTGAAGGTAAAGGCTTAGTAGGATCAGGAGGTCTAACAGGAGGCAAGGAAATCAAATTCTTCTCTAAGAGTTGCAACATGGTATTATGAAGGGTATTAGTTAATGGTGTAAACTATCTATTTCTATCCACAAAGGAATATGGTTTTGTCATCTTTATAGAAGCCATTTGGGTGTTATCATTTTGATTGGATTGGGGGGGATTAAGTTGTAGGAAGCCCTTAATTTGTTTCTTGAAAAGTTGGTATTTGGTTTGAGTTGTGGATTTGAACTTTTCAGAATGATTAGAGGGAGTTTTCACTTCACGACTGCTAATCAAATTTTGGTAATCATGAAGGGCTATACACAACTGTGTGAAGGAAGAAAATCTCATCATCTCAAGCTTTGTTTGAATTTTACCTTGCAAATTGGAAATAAACATTCTTTGAAGGTCAACATCACGAATCATAATGTTTATTTGTGAATAAAGCATTTGGTATCACACTATGAAATTAGTGACCTTTTCATCATCCTTTTGTTTGTACATGTCATCAAATCATCTAAGGTCATCTTAGGACCCATGTGAATTTGGAAGTGGTTGTAAAAGGCATTGATAAGTTCATTGAACGAACTAATTGAATTATTCAGTAAGGAGTAAAACCACTCTAAAGCAACATCTTTCAATGATCAAGGGAAGAGTTTAGCCAAGAGTTTATCTTAAAAAATAAAGTCACTACATAAGGTTGTGTAAGTGGAAACATGGCTAATAGGATATCCTTTCCCACCATATGTCTCAAACCTAGGAACCTCTATACCTTGTGGCATTTGTGTTCTCAATATCTCCAAGAATAATGGATTGGTTTTGATGTATTGTAAAGGTTGGCCATTATTGTTTTGATTTAGGGTGGTGATTTGTTGTTGGAGAGATGACATAATTTGCAAAATTGTGTTAAGGATTGGATCATTGTTGGTATTGTGAGATGGAGGTGAATAAGGTGGAGTGGTGTATGTATGTGAAGGGAAAGTGAATTGTAGATTTATGAGGGGGGATGGTTGAGGAGATATGAGATTTGAATTCACAAAGGTAGAAGGATTCCCAGTGGAAATACCTAAGGAAGTGTTGACATTGCTAGTAGGTTGGATGGTTGTGGTAACATGAGTACTAGTGTAGGTAGTAATAGTGGTAAGGGTTGTGGAAGGAGGAATTGAATTTCCACCTTGGCTTTGAGTATACCCCAAAGCTTGAGCACAACTAGTCATGGTAGGGATGTCCTTATCAACAATATGAGATAGAATTCACACAATCTCTATTTCATGTTCATTTTCAAGCATTTTGCTCACATTATCTAAGGAAAAAATGACACTATTAGCAATGTTTTCCAAAGTCACAAAGTTTTGCAATTTTTCTATTTCTTCATCTATCCTTCTTATGTTTTCTTGCATGACATTAGCAACCATTGTTTAAACATCATGAACATTGTTTGTAGGTAGGGAAGTCATTGGAAATGGGGTATGGAGACTATGATCCATAGAGGGTTGATTATCAACACTATTAGTGAAAGAGTTGGAGAACCTAATATCCATGGAAAATGGTGTATACCGGGATGACATGAGTCTTGAGACTACGTCTCACAACAATATTGCTAATAGGACACCAAGTTGTGAAGCTCATACAAGTTTCACAAACTCAATGTATACCCAAAATGGAAAGAAAGGTGAAATGCAATGCAATGACCTAGAATGTAAAGTGTAATGCAAATATGTAAAAACAATTTTCAGATTTCAAACAAAATAATTTTTTGATTATATTATGCAAAAACCTGTAAATGATTTTTTGTAAATGCAATTTTGAAATCACACAATGCACTAACTTTATCAAATGAAGCTTAATATGATCAATTTCAAGTAACAACCATTCTGCAAACTGAAACAAAAATATGAAAACAATAAAGTAGAATGCAGTAACGAATGTTTTAATGCCCATAAATTCAGGAAATGACCCTGATCAGGGACTCATTTTCCCAGGGGCGAATGGGTCCTAGGTTAGGTTTTTAATTTTTTTTTGGGTAAGTTTTTGAGTTGATTCTAGTGGTTTCTATATTCTGCTTTAAAATAGTGAGTTACAATTTGAATTTTATGTGAAATTAATGTTGAATGGGAATGAAAAATATGACAAAATGACTGACTAGGAAACCTAATTTGATGTACAATTTTGGTTCAATTTTCAAATGTAAATGAATGATGATGGATTAATGCTATGTAAATGATTTACGAAATGATTGATCTTTTTTATTTTTCAGATTTTATGAGGTGCAAAAATGCAATCCTAAAACCCTAAATGAGATGCAAATTAATGCAAGTTAAACAACCCTAAATGAGATTCAATTCAATGCAATGAATGCAACATCTAGATCTAGGGTGAAAATGGACTCCAAAATAAGAAAAATGCAATGATCAAAAGTTGAGTTCACCAAAATGAAACAAATAAAAATAGATTAAGAGATGTAAAATGGGGTTGATGAAATAATTAGGACCTATTTCTCTCTATTTCATTAGGAAATGAGATCCACACAATGAAAATAATATCAACCTTTAGGCAAGTCAAGTCAAAGTGTGAATCTACTGATTTCCTTTTTTTTGCAAGGACGGGGGTCCTGATTAAACATCACTTTGGGGAGAAAGATCAAAAATAGAAAAATAACTCCAAAATGCAATATACAACTTGGATCTAATAGATTAAGCTCAATATCGATGGAACCAAAAATTAGATCACAGATCATAGAGATGTAAGATGATGTGTACCAGTCACCAAAAGTGTTATGCTGAAGTTGACTTGAGACTCATTTGCCCAGCGGTGAATGGGTCCTGAGTTAGGGTTTTTTTGCAACTTTTGGGAGCCTTTGATCTAAATCTCTCAACTTGCCTAGGTTTCAGGTTTGAAAAGCCGAAAATAAATTATGTAATCAAGTTTCTGTAAGATGACAACTTTTATGACAACTTTTGCAACTTTGACAACTTCAATTTTTCTTTTCAAAAGATCTCCAAGATTTCTTCCACCTAAATCTACAAACACAAATCAAAAGGGATTTTTTTTTTGTTTTTGGTGAATTGGGGCTTTACTTGGTCAAATCTCATTTTGGTAATTAAACCTTGAAATAAAAAAAATAGCGTGAAAGGAATGATGAATGAACAACACTATGTCACAACTCACCAAACCCTTGAATGAACCTTGGAGTGTAGATCTGCAACTTGCATGTAATGGCTTCAATGGATGTGGATCTTGATCCTGAAACTTGGTTTGAAACAATGCCTTGAATACTTGAATGGATCATGAAACCTACATCATTATATTAGCTCCAAAAACATGCATGATGCAAGAAGACTTTGACATGACACTAGATCTTGATTGTTGCAATAATTCTTCACTAAATCTGCTCTTGATCTCATACACTTGTTATAGGGATGCTCACTTCAAATTTTCTAGGTGAAACATAGTGAAATGACCTTATATTTATAGGTATGTAACATTAATTTCTTGAAATTCAAAGAACACAAGCCGACATGTGAATATGGATTTGAAATTATTAAAATACCACTAAAAACATAATTTAAATTTAGGTCCTAGGTCCAAGTGAGGACCCATTCACCATGGGAAAATGGTCCATGGTCACTCACCTAGGACACACATTACTCAATGAGAAGTGTTATGTTTAGGCATTGATGAATGTTGGGTTTCCTCTTTGGAAAATGCAATTAATTAGGCTTGAATTTGAATTAAAAGGGCCAATTAAGGAAAATTAACCTCAATTAATTAAGGGGGCCCTAAATAAGTGTGAAAGTGTAAAGAGGTACACTCTACAACACTAAAAATAAGGCACAATTAAGTCCATTTTAATTAATAGGGCCCTAAACTTAATTTGAATATGTAAAATACATATTACAACACTAAATTAAGGCATAATTAAGTTAATTTTAATATTAATTCCAAGCTAGGTGTAAAAATGTAAAAGGGATACATTTTTCTACACTACACTAAGTAATATGCATTGGAATAAAAGAAAGTGTGCTTCATATGATAAGGCACATAAATTAAAGGAGGCATAAAATGTATTGAATGTTGGGAATTAAACATAGGAAACACTATTTTAAAGGGTGTGTGGAAACTAAAAGCAAATTGTTTTATGAATAAAGCATTGAAGACTTAGTCGAACTCAAAGAAGGAAAGAATGAATAACAACACATAAGATAACTTTGAATTGGTCTTTGAAACAACAACCCATAAAGTAGGGCGCATGAGGAAATATGTGGCACCAAAGTATGAATTATTCACCTCTTTTAGAAGTTTGATTTACATTGCATTTTTTGTGTATGGTGCAAGTGGATTTAGAGAATTAGTCAAGTAAGAAGCTAGTTGGCACTAGTAGAAAAACAACAATAAATGATTAAAAAAACTACTAAAAATTGCATATATATGACTAAGCTTGATCATGTGACCATTAGTAGTTTATTACCTATCATTAATCACGTGACCAAATTCATGACTAAACCTTTTTTAGTCATTTATTGGTTGTTTTGATTGATCAATTTGGTAGTTTATTTAGTCATTGATTGTTGTTAACTGGTCATTTATTTAGCCATGGTAGTCATTTATTTAGTCATGGTAGTCATTTATTTATTCATGGTAGTCATTTATTTAGTCATGGTAGTCATTTATTTAGTCATTGTAGTCATTTATTTAGTCATGGTAGTCATTTATTTTAGTCATGGTAGTCATGATTTAGTCATTTATTTGGGTGAATCAGTGATTCAAGTTACAAATCAAATCTAACTTAATTAATCCTCACAAATTTATGTATATAAAATTCAAGTATCATAGATATTCAAATGTTGAGAGAAGCACCATGAAATGAAGACTAAAATGCTTGAACAAATATGATTGATTAGTCACAAACAAATCACAAATCAAGAGGATCCACAACACAATATTTATGAGTGGAAAACCTTGTACATGGGGAAAGACCACTATGAAAATTTACTTCATTAAGCCTCACTAGAAAATCAAAACCTCACTAGTTACAACCTCACTAGAAAGTCAAAACATATAAATGATGTGCCTCACTGGCAACTTGTCTCATTGATTGTTTTACAACATTTATTCCATAATTCAACAAGGCATAAAAATAGAGAATCACTCTGTATCAATGAATTTATTTTCTTGAAAGTTTCATTTGGATTTGAAAATCAAGAACCGTTACTTCTACGCCTACAACACAATGAATACTATAAAATGTGTTTCTCCTTATTCAAAAAACATCCATCTCAGCTCATGCACTATTAAACAGTGAATTTGTATCAGAGCATTTCATTTGCACTTTATTTCTTGAGTATTTCAATTGGATTTGAAACTCAAGAAAGCTTTCATATTTTTAACACTTTAACACTATGCTCATTACTTTTTCATAGTGATCAAGAAGCCCTAGATCGAAGTTCATTAAACTTATATTGTGTTCATGGTGGTTGATCACACAACCCATATTTGTAACTATTTTCAAACATTGTGATAACTGAAAAACCATCAAACACAGTTTCATATATGCATACAACCAAATTTCAAATACCTGTCACAACAGTCCATCAGAAAATAGTATTGAAGCATTGCTAGGTCGGAATGCCCTAGGTGCAGTCAACAACCAATATACATTAGACCATTTGAAATAGAAACTCAACAACAATAAACCCTTGAAAAAATATGCAATAAACCCTAAGCAACACAAAATTACATTCAAAATCTTCCTCACTAGTATTCACCTTTCATCTCTCCAATTTGGAGAGCTACAACCTTAAAATAAGGTTTCAACGAGGGTTTTAGAGTATGTTTATTAAAATGAAATTACAGCCAAGATTCGATAATGAGCACATTTAGGTTTTTACATTATGGCATCCTTATGTTTTTCACCATTTTTTGCTACTTTCCCTATCACTATTGGTTTTCACCTCCAACAACTATTATAGTGGGGGGGGGATAGGGGGAGCGTTCTTGCCCTCTCTATTGGTGGAGCACTCCTTTTCCATCAGATTCCTGCTCACTCATCCTCCATTCGACTCCTCCAAACTCTTCCTCACTAGTATTCACCTTTCACTTCTCCAATTTAGCAAGTTGCAACCTAAAATTAAGGTTTCGACAAGGGTTTTAGAGTATGTTTATTAAAATGAAATTATGGCCAAGATCCGATAATGAGCACATTTCGGTTTTTACATTATGGCATCCTTTACCTTATGTGTTCTACCATTTTTTACTACTTTCCCTGCCACTATTGGTTTCGGCTCCTCCAAACTCTTCCTCACTGGTTTTCACTCTTCCTTGCCGGTTTCAGCTCACACATGTTACATGCATAGCAGGGGTTAAAAAAATGTGTTTATGACCAAAAATGAGTTTGGTGATTAGGGTTTATTTTTCTTGCTAAAGTTTATTTTTCCTGCTAAAGAGGATTTCAAAATGGAATCCAAAATAAATAAATTAGAATACATAAATCTCCCACTTATCTTGCACAATAAATATTATTAAATTTATTATAATATTATATTATTATATAATATTAAATATATTATAATATTAATAATATAATATAACTAGCAATCGCGCCTTAGTGTGCAATGGGTACGCCGAAGAATTGTGGAAGGTCAATTGGGGAAAGATTTTGTTTTTTTTTTGCAATTTGTGTGTGGATGAGGTCAATCAGTAGAGACAGATATAACCCCAAAGATTGGCTGACTGGCTTATCAAATATTGCACATTATTTAAATTTCAAAACATAAACTTACGTCTATCGAGCTAGTAGAACTTCCTGCACTTGATGAAAAGTAAATGGGGCATCATGGTATTAAAATAGAGATTTAAATTACAAGTTCTTGGAGATTACATGTTAGAAAAAATGAAATTTGGGATGGTTGCAACTGTTTGTTTTTGTAAAAGGTAAAGTGGCTGGAAAACTTGTTATTGGAGGGGAAAGAAGTTTTACGCTGGTGAAATGATGCCATCGTACAAACATTGTATTTAGGTTGTTTACAATAAAAAGTCAGTTGAAATGGAGCGTGAATGCATTTGATACATTGTAAAGAATAACGAAAAACAATATATAATTTACAAACTTTGAACTATTGCGCAATGATATTGTTATGAATTTGAATTACATTTTTTGAAATCATTGATGATCGAAAACAACACATGCATATGTAACAGATTTTGCAGTACCTAAATGGAAACCAAGAAGAAAGGAGCTAAAAAAATGAGAATCAAATAGATGTCAAAAATTAAATATGTATTTTACTGAGCATTATAAGTGCATAGAGGTTCTGTACCAGGCCTGCAATAATTTTGTATACAAATTTGTGTCTCAATATAAAAAATCTGTACAAACATATTTTTTTATGGAGTCTTTCCAAAGCAGGGAATGCACAATATAGAAGAGGAATAGTGACAACTGAATGATACAAATTAGCGTTGATATTATAAGTTTACAAAATTTTCTGTAAAAAATCAAGATATCTCTGAATTGAATATGTGCATTGCCTTGTAAAGAATCTGCATTTGTAATGTTGTCATCCAGAAAGCCTATAACTGTTATCCAATATAGGAAAAAATGGTGTCATGATACAACAGTAGTATCTATAATTGAGCTGAATATTGAAAAATATATAAAAAAGTAAACATTCCTTGAGCTGAAGATTGCAAATATATAGAAAGTGTAATGAGGAAAAAGTAGTATCAGTAATTGGGCTGAATATGCCAAAATATATAAAACAATAGTCGTATTGTGTTTTAAATGAAGTGCATAATTTTATGAGCCTTAGTGATTATAAAGCCAGACTGAATCAAAAGGTCTGGAGCAATAAGAATAGCATACCCTACAAATTTCTTTTTCTTTCATGGAATTATAGTAAACCTTGCAACTTGCTTTAATATTTGAAATGTAGTAAGAATTTCAATGGGAATAAATTAAAATTATATTCATGAGTCTTGTAATTTTGGTTCGACTAATGATCCTAGAATGATTCCTTTGACAAAATTCTCCCTGCATCAGCGAAAATGATAGCGTTTGAACAGGTTATGGAAATCTTTCAAAACATAAAAGCAAGATGAGTTTGGTCAAGCATGTAGACAAGTATGCACAATGTGGAAGTGGAGATAAGGTTAATGAATTGTATGATATATTGACCCAACATAATGGGATGTCATACCTTGCAAAAAAAAGGGGTCCTTAGGAAAATGGTATAGAGATCAATAAAAGAAAAATGGAAGGGGGATTTTTCAGCAAACATAAAATGGTTTGTTTTAAGTAGCAATGTGCAAGCATAATTAAGTAAACAAGATTAGATTTAATACACGAATGTCAAGAAAAAGAGCCAAAAGAGAGGCATTTAGACCCAAAAAGACATGTACAAGAGGATAAATTGCACACCGTGCAAAGTAAGTTAAAATTAAATCATCCATAACAAGAAAAGACGACTCACCAAAACATAAAGAAAAAAGCATATCAACTATTTTGATTTATGAACTGATCAGTAGTTTCATTTGAATAAAATTATTACATTGATTGACTTCATCAACAACTATACTTCATTCAAGTATTGTGAAATTCATATTGACTTTCTAAAACCCTCAAAAATAAAATAAAGTACTAAGCAGTAAAGAACCTAGTAAAGTAATTTCTCTTCTTCCTGAGAAAGAGCACTCAACTTCCCAACAATTTCTGCATTCCTTCGCCTGCAAAACACCCAATAAGCCTTAAATAATTATGAAAAAATGAGGCCAATAAAAATTATTTCACATATGGAAGAGCCTATATATGGCCACAAATTTCAACAAAAAATATGTGTGTGTGTGGGAGTGAGTGCGCCATGCTTGCATGAGCTTGTGCACACATATGAGTGTGCATGCCTGAAGAAAAAAAATCCTTCGCTCATTGTGATGTCTATTCATTTATTGATAGAAATAATGATAATATTATTAGAATAATATTGAATGATTATTGGAAGATAGTGCTTGCTTTTTTAATAAAGTCGCCTTAGTGACATAAGTGAGTTTACTATTTAATTGGAGCAATCACAGAAGAATGGTTTGCAGAGTTTAATATGGACCAGTCTTGATGATGCATAAATCGGTCCCGATAGATATGGGAGGGGTACATTAATGTGCAAGTGGTTACTTAAGCCTCCAAACATGAAGTGAATAAATATGTTTCAAGTGCCCCCACCTTGTCCTTTCTGATGGATATTTATGTGAATAGGACTTTATTATCCTTTTGCTTCTGCCTGGACTTGTTCTTTAGAAGCCCCCCTATTACATTTATCTTCTTTTTCAAAGATCTTAGAGTGTTTACATGAATCTCCAAGTGACTTAAGTGTTGATTTATGCATCATCAAGACTGGTTCATATCAGGAGCATATAAACTTTACACGAATCTTCAAGACTGGTTCATATTAAACTCTGCAAACCATTCTTCTGTAACTCCTTGGCTGATAAGTGAGTTTACTATTTAATGGTTACTTAAGCTTCCTTTCTTCTGTGACTATTCCAACTCTATATTTTAGCCCATTTGGGTCAAAGTTTTGCATTGGAGGATCTGTTAGAAGTGCAAAAGCAAAGCAGGTGCTATACTGTGATATTTTATCCCCTTAATAATGTTTTTTTTGGTAAAAGGTATAAACAACCAAAAATCTATTATAGTAATAACTAATATAGCAAAGTACCCAAAGATACAGAGTGAGCATTTACAAAAAAGGAGCCTATACCAGGTATTACAATGAAGCTCATCATTGAAGGAGTCAATAAGGCTATGTAGCCATAGATAGCTGGTTTAGTGAAAACAACGAAAAAGAGCAAAAAATGTTATTTTAAACATCTAGTTGCTATGCTCATTGTTGAGGAGAATGAGCCTCTTCACACCATAGTTTGTTTGTTAGGCCTAAGGAAATCTACCCCTGCAACTAGAATAGGAGGGAGATGTTTGATGAGTAAACGTTGGGCGTAAAAGGAAGATTTCACTTGCTTCAGGACCTTCAAATCTAGGAGATGTCCATGTGAATTGAAAAATTATTTGAAAACAATAGATTAGTCTTTTTGTAGCCCCGAAGTCATTGTGTTGTAGATACATTTCACATCCGAAAATAAGCTTATTTGCGCATTGGAAATGACCCTGCCGATAGGAACAATGCCTTAAAACACACTGTATTGAGTTGGGGCATGTTGGAGTTGAGAATCGTTGAAAGATTGCCAAATTGGAGAGGTCAAAGGTCAATACCAGTGAGGAAGAGTTTCGAGGAGCGGAAACCAATAGCGGCGGGGAAATCAGCAAAAAATGGTTAAAAACAACCAAAAATTTGGCGAACAATGATGAGCAGCCGAGATTGGTTTAATGGTAGGGAAAATGGGAACCAAAATTTTGCTACCAAGGACCTTGGAGAGGGCAAGTGACTTACCTGTTGAGGTGAAAATGGTGCAAAGTTTGCAGGAACAATGTTACGATGCCCTAATGAATGGTTTCCAACCTGCACACAGATAACAATACCATTGTTTTAAAATTTGATAAATCTTAACGAAAGATGATATGGCCATGTACAGGTTGCCAAAACCTCGTAATGAAACCATGACAAGTGACTTACCTCAAGAGTCTGTAGAAATGGCGTCTTTTATTCAATGATGCAGAGGAGGAGGAAATGTCCACAGCTTGCAGAAAGAATATTATGAAGCCCTAAGGATGCAAATATTTTATTTATCATGAAAGCCCTAGCTATTGTCCACATAAGGATGCAGATATTTGAAATGATCAATGGTTGGCCATCACCGAATCGTCTTGCAAGCCATCTCGCTGCTTTTCAGCCTTTTCCAGACAAAATGAACTCGAGCTTCTCAAATAAAGAGACGCCTTCGGCGTAAATATGCAACCAAGAAGCTGTTATTGCCATGTTTTGTTTGACAATAACTGGCACATTCTTCGGAAGGATAGATTCCTGACTGCTGGAGAAAACATGTGATAGTGTACAAGTAATGAATTAAATGACATTTAACAAAAAACCACATTTATTAAGAAAAACACTTAAAAATATTGTATGGACGAGATTAAATCAACCGTATTGCATTGCAGCTAATGAATTTTTGATTGTTGATTTCATTAGTTGTTTGGCAATTCTCAAATAGGACACGCCTTTGGCGTAAATATAATATAATATTATATTATATTATAATATTATATAATATTATATTATATTATAATATTATATAATATTATATAATATTATATTATATTATAATATTATATAATATATATTATATAATATTATATTATATATATAATATTATATAATATAATATTATATAATATTATATAATATTATATTATATTATAATATTATATAATATAATATTATATAATATTATATTATATTATAATATTATATAATATAATATTATATAACATAATATTATAATATTTTTCAGGAAGGAATTATTCCAATTTACAACCAATCTTCACAGGAGGTTGGTGCTTTGCAAATGGAATCAATTCATGGGGGGTCTGAGACTCTTGCGGATACAAAAATGGGGGAGGGAGAGATCTCTACTCCATTGGTGAAAGTGGGGTTTGATTCAGTAAAAGGTAGCAAGGCCTCTCCATTGTTGGGACTTCTTTAGAAAGACCAAAAGAAAGGGGTTGTTGAGAAATCTTTTAAAGTTGGGAGAAAGAAGGATTTAGAAAAAATAAAGATGATGGGGAAGAATTTGGTGGAGTATGGATCTATTAAGACCTTGGATTCCCATTTTTCTAACCCTCTGAACTGATCATCCTCTCTTGGAATGTGAGGGGCTTGAACAATGGCCCTCGTCAAAAAGTTGTTCGAGAATTGGTGAGAATTCATTCTCTTGATGTTCTTTTTTTACAAGAGACTAAGTTATCTATTGAAAGTATGGTTGGTTTATTGCCAAAGCTATGGGGGCGGGGTGACTACTAGTGTATTGGGGCTCATGGTAATGCTAGGGGTGTGGCATGCTTGTGGAACCCATTGAAGATTCGTCATATTTGGTGGTTTTCCTCCGAGTCTTCCATCTCTGTGGTTGCTTCAATTCTGGAGTAAGGGGAAACTATTCTTCTTTCAAATATCTATACGCCTACTGATTTTCTTCATAAGTAGTTATTGTGGTCTCATATCAATTTCATTTGGAGCCTTGCTCCCTTTTTCCCTTGGATTATTGTAGGTGATTTCAATGCCATTGTTGAGTTGGATGAGAAGAAGGGTGGTATTGCGAGGTTGGAGAATACTACCTTCCTTCTTCGTGATAACATATCTGCCTTGAATCTAGTTGACATTAAGCCTAGTAATGGTCAGTTTACTTGGAACAATAGGAGAATGGGAGAGGATTGTATTGCTGAGAGACTGGACCATTTTTTGGTTTCCTGTTCTTGGATTGGTGGAGTGTGGTCTACTTGATCTTAGATTTTGGACTGGAGGGGCTCAAATCATTGGCCTATTAAGTTATTTGCTACTTCAGCTCATGCTACTTGATCCCCATCTTTTAAGTTCTAGCTTATGTGGTTAAGATATCCTTCTTTGCAAGTGCATATGGTTGAATGTTGGCGGTTGGGAAGACCTGCTCATGGAATTGTTATGTATTCTTTTTCCAAACTACTACAATATGTGAAATATCAACTCAAATGGTGGAATAGGAAGTGTTTTGGAAATATTTTTCATGCTAAGGTTTGTACTCAAGCCAACTTGGATGCCATCACTCAGGAGATAAGGGAGTTTGGTCTCTCAGAGGATTTAATCAAGGAGGAGGCAAGGGCTTTAAAAGCTTTGGAGGAGTGTGAGTTGTGTGAGAAAATTTATTGGAAACAAAAGGCTCACTTTGAGTGGTTAGAGGAGGGGGACAGAAACACTTCTTTCTTATTCAAGCCAGGAGACATGGTAATTCTATGCCTTTTCTTGTGAATGACAGGGGTGAGAATTTATCTTCTTGGCAAGATATGTCTAGAGAAGCTTCACAATTCTTTGCTTCTTTATTTAGAGAGGATTCTCATGATGGTTTGGCGGAAGAAAACCATGTTTTTTCTTGCATCCCCTCCTTGGTTACTAGGGAGATGAATGAGCATCTTTTGGGCTATATCTCATTGCAGGAATTGGAGGCTACTATTTTTTCAGATGAAGAAAGGGAAAGCCCCAAGCCTTGATGGCTTTTCGATTGAATTTTATCAGGAATCTTGGGATATCATTAAGCTGGACCTATTGGAGGTGGTTCATGAGTCTCAGAGGAATAAGCAGATTCTATGGGCTTTGAAATCTACCTTCCTTGCTCTCATTCCCAAATGTGAGGGGGCGGATCGACTGAGTCAATTTTGACCTATTTCCCTTTATAATGTTGTTTATAAAATCATCTCCAAGTTGATTGCTGAAAGGTTGAAGCGATGGCTTAGATGGCTTATCTCTGAGGAACATAGTGCTTTTGTGGAAGATCAACAAATTTTGGATGGGTTGGTCATTGCTACTGAAACCATTCATTCTATGACAGCCTTGAAAGATAAGGCTATGTTTATCAAACTGGATATGGCAAAGGCCTATGATAGAGTTAAGTGGTCCTTCTTGCAAAAAATTCTTGTAGCCTTTGGTTTTGTTGAAGAGTGGGTCCAGTGGGTTATGTTCTATGTTACTTCCACTTCTTTCTTGGTGTTGATAAATGGTGAGCCTTCTTCTCTTTTTAGTGCTTCTAGAGGCCTTCGTCAAGGGGACCCTCTCTCTTCTTATTTATTTATTCTTCTTGCTGAAGGTCTCGGGAGATTGGTGAAATGTAATGTTGAGTTGGGTTTTATTCAAGGTTAGGTGTGGGGAAATAGTTTGCCTTCTCAATCTCACCTACAATTTGTGGATGATACTCCTTTGATGGGTATGGCTAAGATCAGAGAAGCCACAAATTTGTGTAAGACTTTGGATATTTATTTAATTTCTTTTGGTCAAATGATTAATGAAGATAAATATTCAATTTTTTTCTTTAATACTCCATGACTTATTCAGCAAAGGATTTCTTGTATCTTGAGGTTTCAGATTGGGTCTCTCCCTTTAAATTATCTTGGCATTCCTATCTCCCCTGGTAGCCTCCCTAGGGAGTCATGGATTAATATTCTAGATAATTTTCATGCGAAGGTTAATCATTGGACTCATAGATGGTTGTCCTTTGTTGGGCATGTCCAACTACTTATTTTTGTGGTGCAGGCTCTTCCTATTTATAGGTGTATGCTCTAGGTGGCTTCAGTTGGGTTTGTGAAGGATTTGGATTCCTTGGCTAGACAATTCTTATGGGCAGACAACTTGTCCTCTTCTAAGTGAAGCCTTGTGAAGTGGGATTTGGTGTGTAACCCAAAGCAGTTTGGGGGTCTTGGATTGTGGCAATTGACTTGGTCTGGGTTGGTGTTGGATGCAAAGCTTTATTGGAGGTGGTGTGTGGAGTAGGATCATATTTGGGCCATGATTTTATCTCATAAGTACCTTCTAGGGGTTCTAAAAGAGAATATTCCCAGGTATCCTTTGGTGGGGAAAGGCTCTATGATTTGGGGAACACTTAAGAAAGGGGCTACAATGATCATGGAGGGCTTGTTCTAGATTTGTAATAGGGGGTCTGAGGCCCTCTTTTGGTCGGATTCTTGAGATGCATTTCCGCCCATTTTGCACTAGTATCCTAATTTTTTGAATCTTTTCCAACACTTCCAAGAGGCTGGTTGGTCAAGGGTGATTGATTTTAAGACTTCTTATCCATGTGGGTAGTTGGAGGTGGCTAGGTGGAAGGATCCTTGCGATTGGCTTGTGGTTGGGTTGGAGGAGGATTATGCTAAGCTTCAAAATATTTTGGCTGGTAGACAATGTGGTTCCCTTAGGGATAAGGATATTCTTGCTTGGAGCCCGGATCCTAAGGGTGCTTTCACTGTGGCTAGTGGGTATCAGGAGTTGCTGGCTCACAAGTTTGGTGGGGTGGAGGTCCCTTGGTGGAAACATGTGTGGAACAAGTTTTCATGGCCAAAGTGTAATTATTTTTTGCGGACTCTGGCTTGGAATAGATGTTTGATTTGGGATAATCTTTGAAAGTGGGGATTCTAGGGTCCCTCTATTTGTGTTATGTGTGGCTACAGTGAGGAGGATTCTTTCCACTTATTTTTTCATTGTTCTTATTCTATGTTTCTTTGGAATTTATGGTGGGGTGTTTGGAAACATCCATGTGTTCATGCTTCCTCCCTTGTTGAGTTCTAGGGCAGTTTGGGAAGACCTCCTTCCCAAGCCTCTTTCCTCCAGATTATGTGGTGCATTGGTACTACTTTCATCCTTTGGCAAATTTCGCTGGAAAGGAATCGTATGATTTTTCGTGGGGATAGGTTGATGGTTCAACAGGTTTGGCACAAAATTGTTGGTATGATCCAAGAGACAGTGGAAGCCAAATGTGATGTGGCTTATCCTTTGGAAAGGAGTGATGATGAGATTGTGAATAGATTGGGATTATAAAGAGGTAGGCATGATATAAGGAAGGTTCAAAGGGTTGGAAGATGGTTGCCTCCTTCGGCGAATGTTCTAAAGATTAATATGGATGACTCCTCTAGGAGTAATCCTAGGCCTATAGGGATTGGGGGAGTTGGAAGAGATAGTTTTGGTCCAGTTATTTTATTTTTTCTCCATTCACAAAGGGCAACATTCTAACAACCTTATGGAGGGGTTGGCGATTCTCAAGGCTATTGAGTGTGCTTGTGCTTTGGGTTGGCATAGGATTATTTGTGAATCTGACTCATAGATTATTGTTAATCTATTGCATGAGCAAAAGGTGGTTGAGGTTAATTGGAAACTTGCCTTGGTGGTTCAACAGATTTTGCAGATATTCTCTACGTTGGAAGTGGCAACTTTTGTCCATATTCCGCATGAATGGAATAGGGTTGCTAACTGTTTGGCTAAGTGGGCTTTAGAGCATGCTAGTGATTGGAAGATTGAGGAGTGGGGATAGTTATCCCCAGATTATTGTCATGAATTAGAGAGGGTCATTGCCAAAGATATGGATAGATAAGGTGTTTATGGCAACGTGGATGGTTATTTTTGTCTTGGTTGGGTGTTTTTGTGCTTTCTTTCTTGGGAGCCTTTGGGTTCCTTGATCCCTTTGTACTATTTATTTCTTGATTTCACTAAAGTTTCTACCCCCTTCTTTTAAAATTCTTTTATAATATTATATAATATAATACTATTGTATAACATAATATTATAATATTATATGATATTATATAAAATATATATAATAATAATACAATATTATATATTATATGATATTATATAAAATATATATAATAATAATATAATATTATATATTATATGATATTATATAAAATATATATAATAATAATATAATATTATATATTATATTATTATTATATATATTTTATATAATATTATATAATAATATATTATAATATTATATTATTATATAATATTAAATACATTATAATATAAATATAATATTATATTATCATATCAATTTTTTGTGTCTTAAAAATGTTGGGCTTTAGTGGCTTTTCTGCTATTCAAGAGCCAATCAAGCAAATTTGGATATCTCAAACATTGTAAATATTTTTATATATATTTATATATATGGGCTCAATGCTCTTTACCAAAATAAAAATAAAAATTATATAATAATATAATATTATATAATATATATAATAATATAATAATATAATATTATATAATATATATAATAATATAATATATATAATAATATAATATTATTTAATATATATATTATAATAATATTATATTATATAAAAATATAATATATTGTATTGTAATATAATATATTATTATTATATTATATTATAATACAACCCACTCCCTCAATTCAAAACATATTTTTTAATTATCCACTTTAATATCATATTGTCTAATTTTTATTGTGTGACTAATTATTATTTTAGTCACTTATGATGACTGAATTAGTCATTTATTTAGTCATTTATAGTTGTGTTGCAAAAAATGAGTAGAATTTAGTCATCTTTAGTTGTTGTGACTAAAAGTGTTAGTCATGTAATCATTTATTTGCCAAATTCTACTAGTGTGGGAACGTTCAACCTATTGAAACATTATCCTTGCTTTTCTAATCAAAACACTCTGCTATCATGTGAATTACGACTTGTTGAGTATGAGAAAATAGTCATCAATTTTATTCTACCACCTTAAAGCTTCGCAGCCGAGTCAAACTTTTTAGTGTGAGAAGTGGCAAAACATAGAACTTGTTTGTAGCCTTAGAGTGCTTAGGTTTTTGTATAAATAGGGGAGCGTTCTTCTTCATTGGGAGACACATTCTTGCATTCTTATTTTTTGCATTTTTTGAGTTACTCTACTGCAATATTGAGTGGCGAGTTGAGAGGTTTTTTAGAGTGAGTTTTGTGAGGTTAGCATGAGATTTCTTTGCGGGAATTGGTTAAGGGAAGGAATTGTAAACTGCATGGTGGAGGCTATGCTAGGAAACCTGCTATATGAATTGGAGCTATTTGATTATAGGCATGCTAGTTCTCTACTTTATTTTATGTTTTAAGTTGAAAAGATTGTTTGTTTTTATGGGTGATGCTTGAATTGTTTGGAAAGAGGAATATAGATGTTTATTAAATGTTTATTTACTTCATGAAAAGTATGAAAGAAGTTGAGATGATGTTAAACCTATATATAGGAATTATATTAGCATATTATGTATGCAGGAATAAGTGCTTGAGTGTTATACAATAGAGTATGTTAAGTCAAGCTTATACAACTATAGTTTGGTTTATAAGGAAGTTTGAGAAAGTTTGATTTATGTTTTAGTTTGAATTACCATAGTGTAATGTTTTAGGAAGAGAATATAGGTTATTCTTGGGGTTAGGATAATCTAATGAAGGGGATATATCCTATGCATAAAATATGTGTGGTCATTACAAATCGAGTTAGGAAGGTGTGTGAATAGGATGAATCTCACTCAACGTAACTGAGTATTGAATTCTTTGGCCAAAGTAGTGTAAGTTGCCACTGTTTGCATTGTAAATTCACTGTGATCCAGTTATGCATTCTAGTTTGATATTGTCATACACGTGGGTTGTAGCCACTGTATAGTAAAGTTCTAGCTTGTAGGTCACAACACCAAGCTTAGGAAAGGCTAGTATTATGGGGTTACCAAACCAATCTCTTCATTGAAGGGTAGGCCCATCTTACTTGAATGGTAGATGTGCGAGGGACCACAATAAGTCTGTGGTTGGCAGAAAAATGTTTGAGTGATGCTTCTCCTCATTAGTTGGAAGCCAAGATTTGAAGGGGAATTACTTGGACCATATGTATTTCTAGTGCTGGAAGGTCAAAAGAGCTATGTATGTACTTTCACATACGACATATTCACCGTCAACAATTCATTTATGGAAAATTCATCGCCAACAATTCACCATGGGAAAATTCACTGCCATGACAATTCACCACATGAAAAATTAATTGCATGAATTTTTGGCAGTTAATTTTTTGTGGCAGTGAATTTTCCTGCGATGAATTCTTGACAGTGAATTTTCTGTCAGTGAATTGTTGGTGGTGAATTTTCCTAGAGCCCTGTACTTTGTACCCATTTATATGGAAGATTGTAAACATGAATGTTAAACTTGAGTTTATTCAATATGAAATCAATACTTTGGAAAGATTTGTGAAATTACAATGAAATGCAATGGAAGTTTGGAATAGTGTTTGTTTCAAATGTGCATGTTATTTATATTTTGGAAAAGAAATTTTTTATTGCTATGTAATAGCATCATGGTTTATTCACTTGTGAGTAAAAACTTAGGAAAATTTTGAGTAGAACATTGGGAATTTTACAATGAGCATCATTGCCATAGGCTAAGGAAGGGGGATTTTTGGTTCACATCAAATCCTTAAGGAGAGATGGAAACATTGATCACTCTAGTTAGTCTTACCTCCCTTTGACCATGTGTATGACCACCAAAATATCAAGACAGTGTGAAACCTTTCATGTGGCTTCATTTGTTGTAGTAAAGCACAATGTTAGTAGTTTACTCAATATAAATTAAACAAGATAACAACCTCTTTGTGTAGGTAGATGAATCAAATAAATGAGTGTATGCATAGAAAATTGTGTTGATATTCTCCCTAGGATATTTGATCTCAATGGGATGGAAACTACTATCTTTTCACTTCTCACTTATAAATTTTTAATTATCTTTAGTTCAATTGCATCAACATTGATAGCTCTGTGATTCAACACCAAGTGGTGCATCACCATGCCAATTAACCATGGCCTTCAAAAGTTTAGGCTTTGATGTATCTTAGGAAAATAGGAGTGTTTCATCTCCTAACATGACACTAGGATCAACATCATTTATCATTGATAATTTTTTGAGTCTCACGAGGATAAAAAGACTAAAATAAGAGAATGAAGAAGAGTAATGAGTTCAAACATGAAAAAGTGGATGTGGTTCTTAATTATTTATGCTAGATTTGTTCTCTTACTCAATGTGGACTCCAAATTATTCTACATGATAGATTTTGCTATATTTTGTCGATGAGTAAAATCCATCGTATTGGAGTTGCGCTTTTGTAAGGGGTTCTTATGTTTTGCATCGTATTTTGACTTTCAATTTTTTTGGTTCTTTTATATCCAAGATGTGATAATGTTTAGTTTTTGCATGGTTAATGAAGTGTACAAGTATGTAAATATATATAGTTTTTTTAGAGTATGCTTTTCTAATAAGAGTGTCAAATGGATGATGATGAATATTTAAATGTAAATTAATTTAATGGTTTTGTAAATATTTAGATTTAAAATAGTCATTGAATTTATTTTATTTTCTTTTCATTTTATTTATATTACAATTTATTATTTAATTTTTTTTGATTAAATTGATATTTTTTTCTTCTTAATTGTTCTATATGTTAGTTAGTTTAAACACCACAATTAAAGTTGCATGAAAAGAGTAGCAAGGGTGTGGGGGACTCAGTAATGTTGGTCACTAATACACTTGGAAAGAGCACACACCTTTTTCAAGTGTAATAGTGGATGTGACAATGTGAGTGATGGTAACAACGAGAGGCACACCCCTAATACCTTAAGGAAGGATCGTGTGAATCTTCAAAAAGATACATTTTGGTGTGATATTTACTACTTTCCTCATGATCTATCAAAGTGTGTTGTTGCTACAACACTTATAGAGGAGAAATGTGAAGAGTCACTCAAGGACTCAAGCCTCCAAGATCACCTGCAAAAGCCAAAAATAACCTTTTACAAAAGAGAAAAGAAAGAGCATGAAATTACAACAATGGATGCAAGATATGGCCAATATGCAATACTCAAGATTAAAGTGATATATTGAACTTACAATGAACTAAATTGTCTAGGATGTACAAATGATGCCTTGCTTATAAAGGAAAAATGTGAGATAGGATTACACAAGATCTTGACATGTGTCTTAATCTTTTATAATGATATAACTGCCCCAAAAAATATGAAATGTCTTAGGACACTAGCATTAAATGCCAAAAGATAAGTGGCAACTAATGCTTAACTGGAAAGATTCCCTCCTAGGACCTAAGTGGACTTAACATGTAAATAGGACCTAGATAGGTAAAATACCTATTTACACCAACACCCCCCTTAAGTACAACTTAGGGAGTCAATTATTATGCAAAGATGCAAGGATGGGTCCTGGCTATAGGGCCATGTTAGGTACCCATGTACATAAGCAATACAATCTCTCATAAACAAAGAAAAATAGAAAACCAAGTGGGACAAAACTCCTCCCCAAAAGAGAGATAAAATACAAAATATTGGCAATGATGCATGAGAGGGACAAAACCCCATGCGAGAAAAATGACCCCCCATAAGAGAGAAGAAGAGAGATGATGGAACCCCCCAATGTTGAGTCTCTTACAATAGTAGAATCTCAACATTGAATGTTGAAGATGATCCAATCTCGTTGAACAACATGCCTACCCATAGGAAGAAATAAAATTAAGATGATATGCAAGATGTCTTCCCATTCTTAAAAGGAAGATTTGGGAAGAAGAATGATAGAGGATGTCTCTGAACTACACTCAAGTGTCTCCATGTTGATGTTGAAAGTTGAAAAACTCCAAATAGGCATTCTAGGCCACACAGATGAAGATATGAATCCAAAACCTCCTAGAGACAAATGTATAACACACTCTAAAGACAAAGATGTCTCCTATAAAGACAAACAAGCCTCCTCCAAATGTTGTCCAAAATTATCCACACTCATGTCAAACCACAAAGAGTGAATGTAGAGAATGAATAAGAGGGCTAGTGTATTCCCTTGCAACAAATGAAGAAGGACCATTTCCATCAAAGGGAAGATGTATGTAATCAATGGTGTCTCTTCAAATATGAAATGTGGGATTGAACAAATAATCCAACAATTTCTGTCAAGTATCCATCCCAAGTAGATGTAGTTGAAAGATGATGTAGATCCTACTACATTGAACCACAAGATGCCAAACCTATTCTAATATGAGCATCATCAAATGTAGTAAAAGATGGAGGGGATGAAATACAAGTCTCAAGAATGGGATCTAATGTGAGAACTCCCAAGTTCAAGAAGCCAAATGTCTCCTCTAAATTATGGTTCACACTAGAAGTGTGATCAAGAATCGAAGGATCAATGTCACCATCAAAAGCAAAATTTGAAAAGACATATAATTTAGATGAATTATCTACCATGTCCCAGTGGCAAGAATCTCTCTACTCTCCAAGTCTCTAATGATGATTGAATCAGGAGTGAACTCCACAGTCTTCCCATCTCCACCATGTGTAATATGATATATGGAAAGGAGATTGTTCATCAAATGAGGTACACACAAAACATCATTGAAAGTGCCCTCCATAAAAGCAATAGACCCCTTACCAAGTACACTGATGTATGTAATGTTCCCCATAAAAATAGGAGACATAGTACAAGTCTCAAAAGAAGAGAATATAGATTGCAAAGATGCCATATGATAAGATGATCATAAATCTAGAAGTCATATCCTTGATCCATGACTTGGAAAAGCACAAAGAAATTACCTATATTCCAATGTTTGTCCTTTTTAAACTATTTTGAAGAAGACGAAGAAGGTGACTTAGACATTATAGAAGGAAAATCAATCTGATTCTTTTTGAGAAGATGTTTCAACTCATCAATAGCCTTCTTATAACAATAATGTTCATCATGCCCAAGCTTCTTGCAACATGAACAAATAGGATTCTCCATCTTAGATTATTTATCTGTGGAAGAGGATTTATTCTAAGTTGGTTGATCTAAATGTGGATTGTTCTTTGATTTCTTATGTTTCTTATTAGTATTTTCCAATTCGTTCACCTAACTAGCCAAAAATACTTGAGATTTAGATGAATTGAGGAAACCCATCAATATAAGCTTTTGTTGCTCATGTATTAAAATATCATAAAATGATGCAAATGAAGGTGTAGTATATGTAGAGGGTGGTGGGCCTAGCTTGATTGGCTAAAGAATCCTATTGTAGGCAAGAGGTCACAAGGTCTAGTCCCCCCATGGTGCAGGAGAACCTAGGCTAACCTCCATAGTTTAAGACATTTTGGCTTGTATCCGACATTAGCCAAGTCAAAGTAGTGTGTATTTTTTTTGGACCTTAGAAGGTCATTGTTGTGGTTGGGTGAATTAGTCATTAGGACTAAGATTCACCAAAGTTTACTCATCATTGATAGTTTAGCTTTAATTAGCCTTAGTAGCTTAAAAAGGGATTGGAGTCTTAAATATGTTCTAAACACATCTATGTTGTTAGAAGATGCCAAGAGGCAGTTAAGGAAGTTGGATGCTTAGAATCAAGGAGTTAGAGGTCCTAGGAGTTAGGAAGAGGACATAATGATAAGTTGCAAAAAGTTGTTACAAAGTTGCATGACAACATTTGTCATGTTGCATGCAACTCGGTTAACTTAGATCCCCTAAAAGGTAGGAGTGTGGGATCGACCAACATCCCTAAAAACATGGCAAAAGGCATCTATAAAAGGTGTGGCTCGAATGCAAGATGTTAGAGTTGTTATAATCAAGTTTTTGGTTTTTGGAATAGAAGAAAAGTCTGCAAATTCTTTGTTTTCCGAATGTTTTGAAGTGACAGTGATACATAGTGGATTGAATGTATTGATATAATATTGGATTTGTGTTCATAGAGTAGTATTAAGCATTTTTCATTCTGTAATCAAATTGTTTTGAGTTAATCTAGTGTGTTGAATTCATAAGTTAAGGTTTTAGAGGGTTTTCTTGTTTTGTTCAGACCAGTCAGTCTTTTCATGGCTCCCCCATAAAATCTAGCCACGGGGTCTTCCTGAGATTAGATGGATATGATAGGGGAGCCAATGATCTGTAAATACTTAGCAGTAGGAGTCATGAAGAGTCGAGCATTTGCATTTAAAACCAAACCCTAGGCGAGTTCCAAATACCCGGTTAGAGGTTTGGCAGTGAAGAGTTGAAGAGATTAGGCAGGGGAAAGAGGTACCGTATGGAACAAGTACAGTTCCAAGTGGGGCAGAGCCATATCTTAGTATGCTAGAAGGATTGAGGTTTCTACCAATCCATTTGAAATATATTTGAATGAGAAATCAAGGAAACCCTAGTAATTAGGCCTTTTAGCCCTATTTGCCCTAGGTTATAGGAAACCAGTGTACGAAGGAGTCAGGGGTCTAAAACCCTATGAAAATTTTAAAGGCTCAAAAAGGGTATCTGAAAGTGAAGTTTGTTTTCTAGGTTGTTTGGAAGGTTTGAGCAAGAAAAGCAAAAAGGACACTGTCAAGGGCTACAAGGAATTAGGCCTTCTCAAGGCAAATTCTTGAAATCGGTAAGAGTAAAGATTGAAGACCATCCAATATGGATCTAATTGGATGTGAAAGGAATGTTTCCAGTATCTCTTACACCCTTGTAAGTAGTTCAAGGTGTTGTGTGATGTTGGCACTTAGAGTCTTCTAAGTGTAGGAGAAAGTTGCTAATTCAAATTGGTGTTAGTCCTCCAAGGTGAAGCACAAAGTTGAGAAACTCTTGGAGAGGAGTTGAAACAGAGCTTAGTTAATGACCTAAGCCTAACCAAAACCTAGAAGCTATCAGGTTCCTGGATGAAGACAGGAAAAAGTCTTCCTAGCTAGCTGTGCAAGCAAACCAAGGAACACTTACACCACCCCACCATCCCCATGGTACTAGAGGGTGTGTCATGCCAGCATCACTGGTCATGTGAAAAAAGTTTACTAGGCGCACTACAGTTTATAGGGGGTGGCTACCCGATTTTGATTCCTACAATCTAAAAAAAAAGTGTAGTATATGCAAACCCCATAGTCAACCTATGAGTATGAAAGCTAGAAACAAAAACAACATAATCAAGACCAAGTTTTTTCAAAGTATTGTAGACTAATTAAAGTTCCCTCTTATCAATTCAACATGCTTTACATTTCTCTCTTAAATCATTAACCTTAGTGATGTAGTCTTGGATGTTGTCAAAGTTCTTAGAATCAAGGCTCATTAATTCATTATCAATTTCATAGCCTCTACTTCATTTGTAGTACCATACAATGTTTTTAGTTTGTCACAAGCCTCATGAGAATTCTTATTGTAATGTTGTAAAATTGCACCCTAGTGCAATTTCACATTACATAACCTTCACTTTAGCCTAATAAAGATGATAATGCTAATCCCCCTATTTTTTTCCTTCATTTTCATCCTTGACCCTGTCACTTTCGATCATTGAACGAATTTTTGTTGGGGACACTTCCATGACACACAAACTTATTTGGGTCTCATGAATGTCCTAATAAAATTCCTGATCCTATGGCCATTGAGATGTTACACTTCTATTTTCCTATGAAGTGTAATGCCTTTGTAGTCGCAGGTCATGTGCACAAAAAATGACCCTCTTGCATGTATTTCTTCATTCAAACTTAATTCTTCCCTCTCATTCACTTTGATTTATCCAATCTCTCAATCTAACTTCATTCTTGTAGCTCATTCTCTCAATATCTTTTTTTCTTCTTGAATTCTTGCTCTCTCAAGCTCTTCTACATCACTTTGGATCAAGCTTGTTGCACGTTCATGGACACTATGTCTTTGTCTCGAGCTCTCTCACGTGTTGCACTCTCTCTCATCTTCTCAAGCTTGTTGAAGGGAGGGTAACACTATTTTTATTGGCATTATTATGCTTATTTGATATTATATTGATATCTTGCATGTTCTCTTAATTTATCTTGTCATTCTATATTATCTATTGTCTATTTCTCTATCTTGTTGTCTCTTTGGTTGTCCATGGAGGTGGAAACACTAAAATAAGGGTTTTCCTAAGGCAAGCCCTAAAACAACCCCAACACTTTTTATTGTTTCCATGTGTATAGGTTGTTTGTGTGGAGCCTTGTGGGAGGCTTCATAGTGTTGGACCACCCATGAGTTCATCTTGCTTTCCTTTGTCTTTTCACTTCATTTCAATAGTTTATTTATTTGCATATCTAGTATTATTCTTATTGTACTTTCTTTATTTTTAGCATTTTGTTAGTTTAGTCAAATTGTCAAACTTCAGTTCCTGAGTTGTCAGTAGGTCTTGTGTGTTTTGGTAGACTTGCTCTATTTTTGGTCTGTACGAGACCATAATGCATCGCAGGGATGTCTACATGCCGTGCTATTGTCCTCTGGCCGAGAACTAGCTAGTTAGTCCTTGAGACCTCTAAGGCTTACTCTTTCAGCTTTTGAATTCCTTTTTTCCATAAATTGTCATAAAACAAAAAAACATCACAAAATACTCCCTTTTACCTGTCTTTGTCACTTGAGCTTATTCCTTGAGGTATTTGAGGATAATTTTCTCCCTGTAGACTCTTCCCTATCCTAGGGAGTAGTGAATCTCCTCTACATTTTGGTGAATCCAACATGAACCTTTCTTTCCTCTTGTCTTTATGTCAATTTTTTCTTCTCTTGTCAAGATGTGTACTAGATAGCACATTGTGATGCTCTTATGAGCTTCACAACCCAATCTACTACCTTTAGGAACGTAGTAAGAAGGAGCTATCAAAACATTGATATGGGGTCTGGAAGGTTCAGTCCTCCCCATTCAGGTTTGTATTTTGAGGAGTTCATTACAGGATTCACTACTGGATTCTCCCCTCCTTGTCTTGGAACCAAAACTAATACCCCTCTAGCTTCTCCTTCAAACTCTTTCTCTTCCTTAGTTGAGGAAGCTGCTCTTACAGTTCTTGTAGAGTAGATTCACTCTTTGGAAGTTAGACTCAAAGAGCTTGTAGGGTTCCTAGGAAATGAAGATTCTTATCCTTAAGTATCTCCTCTCATCAACGGTCTAAATAATATACTAATTATCGATTGAAGAGGTTTGGAGCTACTTCAAGGAATAGAAAATATTGTGGAGACCCATGTCCCATCTTACACTTCTATCTTGAAAAATCCCCAAGATGTTCAATCAAAGATCGCTAGTCACCAGTTGAATTTTTTGATGCTTGGAGTGTCTATTCACATGGTCAACACAGGTCCTATTTTTAGTACTACTACTAACAATACCACCACCACACCTAAGGAGATTATTAAGATTAGAGTGAACCAAATTTCTCTAGGTTTTTATATTCCTACATATGGGAATAAATTTTTTTCTACCTCTGGTGCTAGTGCTTCAACTAGTCATACTTCGTCACAAATCTCATCCTCAATGCTCTCTTGTAGAACATGGGAAAAATGCAATCTCAGCTAGCGAATGTGGCTAGTTCTTCTTCTCAACCTATTTTCCAACCCTACTGACACCATAGTCCCTTGCATTTTTCTATCTTAAACACCCCGATCCCTCAAGAGATGGAGATTCCTAAGTTTATAAATTACAGTGGTAGAGGAGACCAACAAACACACGTCTCATATTTCAATGCCATGTGTACTAATTTATTCGATCATGATGCTTTGCTAGAAAAAATATTCTCGCATTCTCTCAAGGATGCTTTCTTGGAATGGTATTGCTCTTTGCTTGATAATTCTGTATTTTCTTTTGATCAACTTCTGAATCAATTCCTCTAGCAATTCCATTCTAATATCAAATTGAAGGTTTCTTTTACCGATCTCGTCTGATGTAAGTAGGGTGTGCATGAGAAGGTGAATGATTTCATCACCCATTATCAAGCCATCTTTTCTTAGATCTCCTATGCCCTTCCTAATGTAGTGAGTGTTCATCAAAAACTTGTAACTGACACTATGGGATAAATTTATGTTGATGAAATATCCCTCTTTCACCCATTTGTGTGTTGCTCTATGAGAGTACCAACAAACAAGTTCTCAATACGGGGATTCTTCCTCATCCTCCCATCAGGATGGCTGGTCAACTTTTCTATCTCTAGTGAGTCAAGGAAAAACAAAGTAGTGGAAAACATGGTGTCTTTCCCCACTGATAAAAGTTTTATAGGTCATAATAGAATATTCACAAAATTATATGAATCTTATATAAATTCCCTATAGAAGCTATTAAAACATGGTGTAATATCCCTCCTAGAGATCATACCACTTTTTGAGCCTTATCCCAAGTGGTATGTGATGAGGTAAAAATTACCTCATCAACATAATGGACTCAATATGCAAACCTATACCTTTCAGCCCAATTTACCCTGCCAATTAATTACCTTTAGGATAAATAATTTCTCTCTTTTTATGAATAAACGTGCAAAATTTACTTCTTGCAATTAGTCAAAATAAGTTAACTTATGTTGATTTAATGGTTTAGTCCTTGAGCATTTCGCAGGTCAACTTCCACCCCCCGATTACCATTCCAGTCAAAAGGGGAATGAATGCAGGTCTCAACACCATTGAAGACAAGCGAGTGGGTGCCAAAATTTTAGGAGCATGCGTTATGGGCCAAGTCTTCATAGTTTTGTTATTTTTCAGTTTCAAAAAAATTATGGCTCATGTCGAGCCTCTTTAATATTTCATGTCACGTGCTTTAAAGTCCATTAGTTGTTGACAATCTGTTGAAGACTTTATTAATTGGAAAGTAGGATTTTGTTAACCACTTTCATATAAATATGTAATTGTTGAAAATGATGAATACAAAAGGATATCGTTATGTTTCCAATATGTCTTTTTGAGTAAAACTACCATATGAATAAAAATGAGTTTTCTCGCCACTCTTTGAATTACTAAGCAATGTGAATGGTGTAATTTGAATGAAGTAACTTGGAGATTACCAGTGCATATGATCTAAGATAGCTATAGAGACACCCGAGAGCTGGCCACTCGAGGGTTATAGATAGATAGATAAGTATTTTACTTCTTATTATGCATTTTATTTAGTAGATAATAATTAAAATTGGAATTCATTTTCATGTGTGTGTGTCATGCTGTCAGTTTCAATCTTGCAGGTTATAGTTAAGTTCGTAGTCTCTGAATTTAGTATCTGAAGTTCCAGAGCACCTTCCATTAGTCATTTCTGGTTAAATCGTTTTATGTTAGTTGTTGGATTGTTATCTTTTGCACTAGATAAATGTTTCCTTGTTTCTTTACGAGTTTTACTTCTTCAACAATTTATTCATTCTTTAGATTATTCATTTCCATGCTTTCTAGCTTAGTTGTGATGCTTTTCAGATTCATAGTTTTCTGCTTTCTAGTTTGATTATTTCTAGCTTTCTAGATAGATGATTTACTGCTTTTAAAGTTTAAAAGCCCTCTAGTTTAGAGTTTCATTTAGTGTTTGGTAGTTAGAGAACTTGAGAGAGAGATAGTCAAGATGACTTCTATTGCATACAACCTTTGGACACTGCCTGGTCGATATATTGATGTGTTTATTAACTAAAGTGTTAGGACCTGACAACAACCTATCACTTTTTGGTGTTGTTGCTGGGGATACTTTCTTTTTCTAGTGTCAGTAGGAGATATCTTGAATACCCCTTTTAGGAATAGAAATAGTTCTTTGGCTTCTTTTCTACATGGTCAAGAAATGAGGCCCCCATGGAAGCTTCATACCAAAAACCCCCTAATCAATGTACCAATAACAAGTAGGGAGGAATGAAACTCAGATCAAGAACTTACTGAGGAATTGATCAAACAGGGTCAACCCGAGACCTTCCCACGTACCCCAAAAAGAGAATGTATAGTGGTCAAGGAGCATATTCTTTTGCAAACTCCTGAACCTCACCCAACTGAAAAAAATTTAGATGAGGATTGCATTCCCTTCAACATCATGGGTGACCATAGAAATGTTGCCAACAACAACGATAACCCTCCACCACCACACACATTCACTTATCCTATTGCTATTGATGCAGATGACGATATGACAATGAAAAATATCTCATCGGCTTTCTTGCCAACCTTCCAGGGTTTTCCTACTGAGGACCCTGATCAGTTCCTATTTGAGTTTAAAGTCTTGTGTCAGACATATGACTACAAGAATGATAATCAGAAACTAAATATTTTCCCTTCCACTCTAAAAGACTCAGCTATGCGCTAGTTTATGGGATTAGCTTCTCAATCAATAACCTCCTGGGATGAAATGGAGTTTGTCTTTTTGGAGAAGTACCAAAGCTATTGCAAGGTCAACGATAGGAAAGAAGAACTGTTCAAAGTAAGGCAAAATGAGGATGAAATTTTAGAGGATTACCTAGATAGGTTTATCTACTTATCTAAATGTTGTGGTGGAGAAGTCGTAAGTCTTGATATTTTGAAGACCTTATTCCTTAAAGGTCTCGATGATGAAGCTTAGAGGAGTTTGGATTTAATGGGAAAAGGAGACATGTCCCAACTAAGACTGGATGATATTACAGAACTGTGTCATTTTTCTCGCACTCATGGAGGTATCCGGAAGTTTGACCCCTTATGAGGTTCTAATGACATAAAAAAACTTCATGAGGAGTTTACCAACTTCAAAACTAACATTCTTGTTCAACTAAACACCACCTCAGATGACATACATGCTAAAACCTAAAATCTTGAGACCTTGTCTATTTATTTCCCCAGGCGCCGAAACAAACACTTGCTAAGGGAATGTCCCTTGGAAAAAGTTGATAAGATTGACGTTTCCCAAGTGTGTGAAAAAAATCACCCCACCGATCAATGTGAGCTACTGAATTCCATCAAAAATTCCAAGAAAAGAACAACCCCAATCAAGGAAGAAGTGAACGTTGTCAATCAAAGAACTGGAGGCAATTTTTTCTATGGCCAGAATTCCAATCCTAACTGGAGACCCCAACCCAATTGGAATAATAATCAATGGGTAGCACCCTGGCCTTAGGCACCACCTCCAGTACCCTCTAATTGGGGAACCTATCCTTGGGGACCACCTGAATGGACAAACCAATATTGGGGTAACCCTTAGTGGCCCAACCAATCTCAACAGTAGTGGTACCCCCAAAATTTCATTCCTCAATGGAATCAACCTCAACATTAGTTTTATATTAGCCCTAGGAGGATGCCTACTCAATAAAAAACTCTCCTACCACCTCCCCAGAACACTCAACAAATTGAACAAGTTGACCAACAACCACTTTCGATGCAACCAGTTCCAAACCCAAAGAACAATCATCCAAATACTTTGGTGTATTCCATCAAACAAGACAATGTCACTGGACTTAACGCCATACACTGTTGGAATTTGCAATCGAGGTCTGGGAAAACACTTTCGTAGCTGGATATTGAAGAAATCATAGATAAACCTGTCTAGAAGTCTGTTGAGAAAACCACAATAATGCCCACATTCCTAGAACAAATCCTAGATACTACACAATGCAATCCCAACCCGCCATGTTCAGCTAGAGCTTCTGACCTACCTGAGGAGGAAGGGGGTTAGTCTCCAACTGAACTTCTGAAGGATTCTGCACCTAAAGACAAAATCAAAGCACCTTTTCCAAAGCGTATGAAGCCAATTCCTATGAAAGATGCTTCAAAAATGACCTTACCCACTGAAACTGCATTGATACAGGAAATTAAACAATTACAAATTGAAGTCCCTTTGCTACAAGAAATTAAAGAAATTCTTGTGTTAAACCAGCTAATTAAACAATTAGTATCAAAACCCCAGGGAGGAAACCAAAATGAATCAACACCATCCACATAAATGGGTACCTAGCTGACTTATTGGCTCAGATGACCACTGCTCCAAAATATGATGATCTTGGTAGTTCGCTTATAACAATAACAATTAATGAAGTGGCAATACCTAATGCTTTGGTGGACCTTAGAGCAAACATTAACGTAATGACTGTTGATGTGATGGAAAAATTGGGACTTACTAATCTACGCCCCACAACTATAGTCTTATAGATGGTGAATCAATCCATGGATATTCCCAAGGGAATCATTGAAAAACTTCTTGTTAAAGTGGATGGATGGGAATACCTAGTAGATTTCTAGATAATTGAATCCCTTACACCCAAGGACAGTTACCCAATAATTTTGGGAGGACCATGGCTGGCTACCATTGCAGCCAAAATTGACTGTAGAGAGGGAGGAATGACCATCTCACATGGATCTAATAGCAAATATTTGTTTTTGTATCCTCCTACCAAGCCTTCTGAACACAATAAAGTATGGGTTGATGAACTAGAAAGTCCCAATGGATAGGAAAATTTGGCTTCATTGGCCATGGTAGTCATCAAACAACATGGTGAAGAATTAGAGGATGTATTGGAAAATGATGTAGAAAGTCTTGCTATAGATTCTAGCAGTGAAGAGATGATGAACATAGAAGAAATTCTAGGACACCTAATCAACATAGACCATGCAGAATTCAATGATGCCAGTTTCATAGGATTACCTTGTCCTTTGATGAATTTAGTTCCAAAAAATACCATTTCTTTGCAGATGTTGCCCGGCTTCATAAAACCGTACCTCACAACTACCCTCTTAACACTTTGATAAGGCCCATGTACATTGTCACACCCGACCATTTGGGAGTCAAAACCATTATGTTGCTGCTAGGAAAAACTTTGAACATCAACAATTGGTTGATTGAGACAGAAGAAAATAGATTGTTTGACACCCTGGTGAATAGATCTAAAGCGTTCTCCTGAGACTATATAGATATGAGAGGGATACACCCTAGCGTGTGTATAGATCACATCTATACTGAGGATGTTTGACCTGTTTGCCAACCACAATAGAGACTAAATCCTGCTCTGAAAGACATCGTTAAAACCAAGATTGAGAAACTCTTACAAGTAGGATTTATCTACCCAATTTCTGACAGCAAGTGGGTGTCACCCTTGGTTGTAGTTCCAAAGAAGAATGGGAAGTAGAGAGTGTGTGTAGACTATAGGGAGCTTAACAAAGCAACACACAAAGATTATTTCCTCTTGCCATTTGTGGACCAAGTGTTGGATAACTTGGCTAGGAGGAAATATTTTTCATTTTTGGACGAATTTAGTGGATACAACCAGATACAGGTAGCAACAGAAGACCAAGATAGGATGACCTTCACTTGCCCTTGGGTGACATTTTCATATTGGGTTCTTCCCTTTAGGCTATGTAATGCTCCTACAATGTTTCAAAGGGCCATCTTGGCTATATTTGTTGAGTTGGTAAATGAATGCGTGGAAGTTTATATGGAAAACTTCACTATATATTGTTCAAATTTTGACGAAGCCCTCATGAATCTAGACAAGGTGTTAAAACGGTGTGAGGATCATCATTTGTCCCTAAGCCACGAAAAATGTCTAATCATGGTGGAACAAGGAATAGTGCTGGGACATCATATTTTAGCTGAAGGGATTAAGGTTGATATTAAGAAAATTGAAGTCATACAACAACTTGAGATCCCAAAAACTCAGATTGATGTCAGGAGTTTCTTAGGGCATGCTGGGTACTACTGAAGAATCATAGAAAACTTCAGTAAAATTGCAGCCCCTATGTTTTCTCTCCTTCAGAAAAATGTAGACTTCATTTGGATGCCTGATTGTCAGTCTTCATTCAAAATTATCAAGGAAAAACTCATCTATGCCCCTATCCTTTGAGGACCTAATTGGAGCCTATTGTTCCATATTTATGCCGACGTGTTTGATGACACCATTGGAGAGGTTCTAAAGAAAGAAGATGCAAATGGAGGAAAATATGCTATATACTTCATCAACAAGAATTTGACACCAATAGAAAAGAATTACACCACAACAAAGAAAGAATTATTGGTTGTAGTGCATGCAATCAAGAAATTTTGACATTATGTCACGGGATACAAAGTTACAGTGCACATAGACCATGCAGCCGTCAAGTACCTCATGAATAAACCTATGGTAAATGCAAGGATAATTAGGTGGTTACTCCTTCAAGAGTTTAATGTGACAATTGTTGACAAACCAGGGAAGTCCAACATAGTCACAAACTTCTTATCCTGGATTAAACATGATGGCGACTGTGCTCTGGTACAAGATGAGTTACCAAAAGAAAATCTATTCACCATCTCCACAAAAACCCCTTGGTTTGCCAATATTGCAAATTATTTGGCCACCACAGAAGTACCACCTCACTTTTCATCAAAACAGAAGAAACACCTCGTTAGAGAAAGTGCCCCTTTCAAATAGATTAATGGAGTCTTGTTTCGATGTAGACCTGATATTGTCTTACGACGTTGTGTTAGGATAGACAAGACCTATGGTATCCTTAGAGCCTATCATGATAACCATTTTGGAGGGAATTATTCTGCTAAACAGATAACTCACAAGATTCTAGGAGTAGGATACTACTGGCCTTCAATGCATAAGGATATCGAGAAATATGTTCGCAAATGTGACGAATTCCAAAGGGTAGGAAGACCAACTGCATCTAATGAAATGCCCTTGCAACCAGAATGCACTCTTTTCCTTGTGAAGGAAGGTCTATAAGGCTGATAAAATCCAATCCCCATTTTTCAAATGGTTCAAAGACTACCTGACTAAGTGGGTGGAAGTGCAAGCACTACGTGTTGCTAGGGAAGAACAGGTAGTTGATTTTCTTTACAACAAAATCTTCCTTAGATTTGGGGCTACAAGAAAAATTGTCACATACCAAGGCCCCCAATTCATGTCTAAAGTTTTGTTGGTATTCATAGATCATTTCCAAGTAAGTCACAACAAGTTCCCACCCTACCACCCATAGGAAAACAGACAAGTTGAAGTCACTAATAGGGAGTTGGAGAACATTTTAACAAAAATGTTTTCTTTGGGAAGGAAAGAATGGGCTAGGAAACTACTAAAAGTTGTTTGGACCTACAACACAACTTGGCAATCAACTACTGGCTATAGTCCCTACAAGTTAGTCTTTGGGAAGAAGCCCCTCTTACCCCAACCTGTAATGACTATAAGCACCAGAGGACAAAACAAAGGAATTCATAAAATGTCTCTTCTAGAACCCTAGAGGACTGTTGTAGCCTGGATAATTAAGTATTTCACCAATGAGAGACAGATAACTACAGTAGTGGGATCCCCTTTTCGTTTGCTAACTCATTTATTTACACCACGACATTAAAGACCCTTCTCTTAGTGTAAATTTACCAGCCTTCCTATGTCATTCAGTCACCTCTATGATGGAAAAGTAAAAAGTTGGGACAAGGCCCCTTAAACATCATGGTCTCATACAGTTAATATGCAAATATCATTTCTGCAAAAATCCAGAAAAGAAGTAGCAAAAGTTCCCGTAGAAATTTGAAAAAGTAGAACCTGGAAGGTCGCTCAAGGAGGGAGAATCTTCTAGTTAAAAATAATAGTTTTTAGAAGGACCCTCCTCAGAGGCATTGGATGCTTCTGAATCCCAATAGACATCAATGGCTCCCAATGGCGATGCACCAGAAACTTTGTTGGATGAGCTAGAAACCCCAGGATAGGAAGGGGAGGTGGAAATTGTGCACTCTGGAGATGAAGAGGAACCTCCTCACAAGAGGAAGAAATGAAGAAAAATCACCTTTAAAATGACTCCTCCTCTATGGAGAAGTAAAAGGTTGTCTTCAAGGGCCAATGAGATCGAACCCCAGGACATAGGCAGTACTTCTAGAAGGAAGAAGGCCAGGACTCTAGCAAAGGTGGTAGAAATTGATAGCCCACCTAATAGTAAGGAAATGAATGAAACAAAAAAGCAAGGTGATCAATTTCCTAGGGAAGAGAACAAGAAAACCCCATCACCCAAAGAACAAGAGGGGGAGAAAACACGGTCGCCACATTCAGAGCCATTTGAAGATGAACTTGTAGGGGTATTTTCTCTTTTTCTTGACAGAGTGGGAAGCATACTTGAAATTAAGGAAAATGTGCCTCATGTTAATGAAGAAATTCCTCATTCACCCTTCTCTATGGATACTGGGGAAGAAAATATGCCTCATAATGATACATAAATTTTTCATTCATCCTTCTTTGTGGAAATAGGGGATACATAATCTAGCTAGAGAAACGAAGAATTAGAAAAATTAAAAGTAGAAATTGAGGAATTAAGGACCAAGCTACAAGATGATGAAGAAAAAATTAACTAGAAAAATGAAGAGATTGAGGTGCAAGCTACCATTGTAAATAAAAGAGACCAGGAAATTGCAATATTGACAATATAGATGGAGGAAAAAGATAAGCTCATTGGACAACTATAGTACTAGATTCGACAATGGAATCAACAAGATAAGCAACACAAGGATGCTCTGTATGATAGAGATAAGCATATTCAAGACCTGAAAAATAATTTTATGCAATTATTTAGTGCTTTTGAAGAAGAAAGAAGTAGACATGAAACTAAATTGAATGCTTCTATGAGTAAGATTGTGGAATTAGAGCAAGAATAGCAGGAGAGTGATACTAAACCAATTATGGAGTCAAAAGAGACACAAATTGAACCCATTGTCATAGATTGGTTCTAGGTACACATCCCTCCAATATTAATGAAATGGATAGAGCACTGCTATTTTTTAAAGGATGTGGAATTTGAGAATAATAGGATAAAGAGAGAATTGGTAATGTTAAAAGAATCCTTTCATAAAGCATATAGGGGTAAGCATGATGCTTGTGAAATTGGTGAACTATTATTAGCTTGTAGAAGACAATCTAGGCTATACTCTATGTTTCTTAATGAACAAATTTTAAGATGGAAATTACAAAGAATTCTCCAAAATCAACCACATGATCCTGATGATAAGGAATTTGTAAAGATATTTGTTGAGTCACTCCCTGAACAACAAGACTTGTTATGTGAGTTCTTTGTTCATAATTTTCTCTTGGAAGAATATACAAATTTTTATGTTATTTATTTGTGGGAGAAGTACAATTGAGATCAATCTTGTCTACAATGAGAAATTAGCTCCACTAGCAAGATAGATCAAGAGAATATGCACATGTAGAAACGACCGTGGGGTTGCAAATGAGATATCCTCATAGGAAGCCTTTCTTTTTTTAGGGCACAATTTATGGGCGTCTGACTTAAAAAGGAAACACAAGGAAAGTACACTAATAACCTATAGATGTGCTATGATCACTTTCAGGAACAAGGGCCAAAATTGATTGGAAAAGATTGGGATGAATGTGAAGAGCGGTATACCCCTCTTCCTATGTATCTCAAGAAAAGGGAAATAATCTCACCCCTTAATATTAGATGGTCCTACAAAAGAGAAGTAGCTTTGGCCAAAATCCTTGAAGAATTGAAGATTAACTAGATTGGTATGAGGTACAAACCTCCTCTCCTTCTTTCACCACCTCCTTCAGAATATACCAATCTGGACCAAAGCGATGACAGTTTTGCAAGATGGGTACAAAGAGTCACTTTTCATCAGGGATTCTTGAGGGCGCTAGGGCAGCTAGATACAGAGGTAGATGACTTGTATGATCTCAGTGCCAAGTATGAGGAGATGAATAAGGGCAATCGAGGACAGGGGACACACCAGAGAGCAAGAGGACCTGCTCAGGCTTAGGAAGGGGAGGAAATGATGAGGTAAAAATAACCTCATCAACATAATGGACTCAACATGCAAACCTATACCTTTTAGACCAATTTACCCTGCCAATTAATTACCTTTAGGATAAATAATTTCTCTCTTTTTATGAATAAACATGTAAACTTTACTTCTTGCAATTAGTTGAAATAAGCTAAGTTATGTTGATTTAATGGTTTAGTCCTTGAGCATTTCGTAGGTCAACTTCCACCCCCTGGTTATCATTCTAGTCAAAAGGGAAATGAACACAGGTCTCAACACCATTGAAGACAAGTGAGTGGGCACAAAAATTTTAGGAGCATGCGTTATGGGTTGAGTCTTCATAGTTCTATTATTTTCAGTTTCAAAAAATTTATGGCTCATGTTGAGCCTCTTTAATATTTCATGTCACGTGCTTTAAAGTCCATTAGTTGTTGACAATCTATTGAAGACTTTATTAACTGGAAAGTAGGATTTTTTTAACCACTTTCATATAAATATGTAACTATTGAAAATGATGAATACAAAAGAATATTGTTATGTTGCCAATATGTCTTTTTGAGTAAAACTACCATATTAATAAAAATGAGTTTTCTCGCCACTCTTTGAATTACTAAGCAATGTGAATGGTGTTATTTGAATAAGGTAACTTGGAGATTACCAGTGCATGTGATCTGAGATAGCTATAGAGACACTCGAGAGCTGGCCACTCGAGGGTTATAGATAGATAGATAAGTATTTTACTTCTTATTCTATATTTTATTTAGTAGATAATAATTAAAATTGGAATTCATTTTCATGTGTGTGTTTCATGCTGTTAGTTTCAATCTTGCAGGTTATAGTTAAGTCCGTAGTCTCTGAATTTAGTATTTGAAGTTCCAGAGCACCTTCCATTAGTCATTTCTGGTTAAATCGTTTTATGTTAGTTGTTGGATTGTTATCTTTTGCACTAGATAAATGTTTCCTTGTTTCTTTACAAGTTTTACTTCTTCAACAATTTATACATTCTTTAGATTAATCATTTCCATGCTTTCTAGCTTAGTTGTGATGCTTTTCAGATTCATAGTTTTCTGCTTTCTAGTTTGATTATTTCTAGCTTTCTAGATAGATGATTTACTGCTTTTAAAGTTTAAAAGCCCTCTAGTTTAGAGTTTCATTTAGTTATTTGGTAGTTAGAGAACCTGAGAGAGAGATAGTCAAGATGAATTCTATTGCATACAACCTTTGGACACTGCCTAATCAATATATTGATGTGTTTATTAACTAAAGTGTTAGGACCTGATGACAACCTATCAGTATGATGCACAAAAGTTCTGCCAATATCATCGAGTGTCAAGTTATGATACCGAGAGATGTGTGTGTCTTCATCATGTGATACAAGACCACATCAATAATTTGGCTTGATGGTAAAAATCATAACTATAATAAATTTGTAGTGAAGCCTAATAGCCAACTATAAATTTACACAGATCCCTTCCCATCCCATTCTTCCAATCTTTTCATCCCCACTTCTTCTTCTTCTGATCTAAATCCATCTAAATAAGTGAACATGGTTTCATTTACTCATGTTCCTCCTCTAGGTCATGTGAATGCAACACTTGATATTACATTCACCTCATGTGACTTGCCTCTAAACAAATATCCCTCTTCATTGTATATCCCCACTCATGTTAATGATAATGTTGTCACTAGAATTATAGTTGACCCCATGAGTTAGGTCAATATTATCATGAAAGAGACTCTTTTTATAAGTAATTTGCATAAGGAAAAATATGAGGAATCACAGACTATGCTTCACATGCATGATGGAATTTATGTTGCGCCCATTGGTTCCATTTCTTTTTCGGTCCTAGTTGGACCTGAAACCCTGGAAGTCCCATTTCTCGTGATACTTGAATCCTACCTCTTCAGAGTTAGACTAGGCATCCCAAGGCTAGTCTTTATGAATGAGGTTGCTTTGGTTATCCAAAAATGCTTAAAGTTTCCCCATGAGGGTACCATGTACACTATCCATGATATTGGATATAGACCACTAGTGTTGTGTGGGGGCTTCTCTCTATAGCACTTTTGGCTCGCCCTAGTTGGAAATTTTCCACCTAGAGGAGACCTATTATATAAGGCTTATTTTAGGTATAAGATTGGGGCTCAGTGCCTAAAGGTGGTTTTCCTCCTTCTCTAGTTATTTCTTTGAAGGATTCTTTGTGTGCACAATAGTGCACTTCATCCCTTCCCCTTTGAAGGGTAAGGATAAGCAAGCTCTTTCCCTCAGGCCTTCTGTTCTTTCTTATTTTTCATCTTCTTTGGTTGCCTCCCAACCCTTGATGGTGTCCTCCATTCCTTCTACTGCATAGGAAAAGGAAAGGCACTTGCATTGTGGAAGGAAAAGCCTTAGGTCTTCCAACTGCTGGTTCTGGCCACTATCCCCCGACCCACCCTTTATAGTAAGGGGAAGCGTTCCCCTGGGGTTGTTCTTGCATCTTGGCCTCCTAGGCCTCCCCTCGTTCCTCCACTTGCCTCTAAGGCAGAAAAAGGAAAGGGGCCTGTCGTTGATATGCCCATCTCTTTTCTTGCCTCTGTGCCTCCTCCTCTTATTCCTCCTTAGGAGCATATCCTTCCATTGGCGATGGTTGTAGAGGTTTCTCCCCTAGTAGAACAAGAGCCCTTAGCCTCTTCTTAAGCTACACCTTCTAATGCCCATAGCCACCATAATGAATTGCACAAGAGCGTGAGCACCATCAAAAGGCCTTGGTTAAGGAGTGTGAAGCTTCCAAGAAGATTGAAGAAGAGCATTCTCTTTTTTATTGTGTTGCTTATAGTTCCATTCTTCTCCTATCTCTACTTCTCCTGCTTAGGTTCCCATCATTTATGTGTTGCTCCTAGCTTCATCAGTAGATCCTAATGACCCTCACCCCAATAGGGTGCAAGTGTTCATTGCTCCCTCTACGAAGTTTCCTCTTATCACCTCTCTTCCTAATATTCCTCATTTTCCATAGCCTATTGACATGCCATTTACAAAGGTGGTGTCCTATATGGCTTTTTAACCTTCTCCTTCTTCCACTTTAGTTGCAAGGATTCCATATCCTCCATTAAATCATAAGTTGGAGAGCGACCCTGCTTTGAGTGATGGTCAAAAAAAGTCTTCTTCATCTTTTGAGTCCTTTTCCACCTTGGCCTATACCATCCTTGTGATTGAGATAACACCTCTATCCTTGAAGTTTGTTATTTCCCATCTTCTTGAAGTTAGTAGTGACTCTCGAGTTTCATGTCCTTCTCTCATCCACTCACAACATGTCACTCCTAAGAAGTGTGTGTTCGACTCCTTGGAGTACATTTTGAATTTTTCATCAATCTTTTCTAAATCGATGACACTAGTCTCACATGAGCTTGGAAAGGAAGACCTTGAGGGGGATTCTTCCTTAGGTCTTTCCATAGGCTAGTTGGCTGGCATGACCCTAGCTATCCCCCCTACAGGCTCATCTTCCCTCCCCTTATGATGATCTAGATTGGGAGTAGGACGACCTACTAGAGGTGTCAGACTAAAGTGATGCCTTCTCCTTCATATTTAGATTAGCTTTGTGTGTTTGTTTGTGTTCCTCAATGCTTGTACATTTATGTTCGTGCTCTCTCCTAGAGGACCCTTGTTACCCTTGTAGGTGCTTGGATACAAGAGTGAAAATCTATCGTACACTTCATCTATTTGTATCATCATTCTTCTATATGTTGTAATCTTTGATTTTCATGTCAAGAACGATGCAAAATGTTGGGGAATTTGGGCCTCTTTCATGTTGACCTGATTTTTTACTTTTATTTTTACTTAATGTGCTCTTCTTCCTGTTTTGATCTATTTGGGGGGTGTTGACAGTTCATATATATTATGTTATATCTATCTATCTATATCTATGAGCAGTTCTAAACCCGAATATTTGAATCCCCTTAAGATCTTGATTTCTTTGTCTATGATTTTCTCTTCATGATGTTCTAGTTTCTGTGTGTCTCTCATGTGACAACTTTCCACGAATACATCTCCTATGTATCTTGTGCCACGATATCTCCTTGTCTTTCTCTTCTCCTTATAATGACATGTGATCTTCTATGTAACACACATCATTCTAAGTGGGCTATCATATTTGCTTAATTTTCAAAAAGTTTCAAAAAATATTTAAAAATATGTCTTGATGTCTTATGTCTTGTCTTTTCTGTGATTGTTTTGCAATGCGATTTGCACCAACCACATGCCTATCTGTTTTCCATATGGTCTCTAGCCATGCTATCCATACCTATCAACATCATCTTTTATCTGATCAAATTATGCCTTTTCATGTCTATTTTTCACTTTTTTGCCTCTACAGCTATCATGTTTGTGGTGAGATTGTAGTTAGCTTTGTAAGATCAATGACCTATGTCCTCTTTGTGTCCTGGATCAACTTCTCTATATCACATATACCAAATTGAAGATTTGTGTCCTCTTCATTTTGAGTATATTCTCTTCAACCTCTTTCTACTTTAGCTCACACATGTTTAAGATACATATGCTCACTAAAGTGGGGGCAACATGTAATGTCATAAAATTTCACCCCTAATGCAATTTCACATTACATAACCTTCACTTTAGCCTAATAAAGATGATAATGTTAATCCACCTTTTTCTCACCTTCATTTTTGTCCTTGACCCTATCATTTTCGGTCATTGAAGGATTTTTTTTGGGGATGATTTCATGACACACAAATGTCTGCACATCATGTGAATGTCCTAACAAGATTCCTGTTCCTATGGTCATTGGGATGGTACACTTCTACCTCTTCATGAAGTGTAACACCTCTGTAGTTGTAGGCACACCTGAAAAAGACCCTCTTGTATGCATTTCTTCATTCAAACCTTATTCTTCCCTCTCATTCACTTTGATTCATCCAATCTCTCAATCTAACTTCATTCTTGTAGCTCATTCTCTCAATCTCCCATTCTCTTGTATTCTTGCTCTCTCAAGATCTTCTATATCACTTTGGCTCAAGCTTCTTGCACGTTCATGGCTACAAATTCTTTGTCTTAAGCTCTCTCAAGTGTTGCACTCTCTCTTGACTTCTCAAGCTTGTTGAAGGGAGGGTAACACTCTACTTTTCTTGGCATTCTTGTGCTTATTTGATAGCATATTGATAACTTGCATGTTCTCTTTCTTTATCTTGTCATTTTACATTACCTATTATCTATTTCTCTATCTTGTTGTCACTTTGGTTGTTCGTGGAGGTGGAAACACCAAAATGGGGTTTGACTAAGGTAATCCCTAAAATAATCCTAACAATTTTCATTGTTTCTATGTGTAGGTTGTTCACATGGAGCTTTGTAGGAGGCTTCATAGTGTTAGACCACTTGTGAGTTCATCTTGCTCTCCTTTGTATTTTGTCTTATCATTTCAATAGTTTATTTATTTGCACATCTACTGTTCTTCTTGTTATACTTTCTTTATTTCCAACATTCTGTTAGTCTAGTGAAACTGTTAAACATTAGTTCTTGAGTTGTTAGTAGGTCTTGTGCGTTTCGATAGAATTGCTCTATTTTCCATTCGTACAAGACTACAATGCACCATGGGGATGTCCGTGTGCTGCGCTGTCATCCTCTGGCTAAGAACTATCTTGTTTGTCCCTGAGACCTTTGAGGCTTACTATTTTGGCTTACTCTTTTGACTTTTGAAGTCCTTTTTCCATAAAATTTCATAAAACATAAAACATTACAAAAAACTCCCTTTTACCCATCTTTGTCACTTGAGCTTATTCCTTAAGTTAGTTGAGGACAATTCACTCCCTATAGACTCTTCCTTGTCCTAGATACTCAGGAGTAGCGAATCTCCTCCTCTACACTAACATGGTTCAATTTGGAATAATTAATCTTGAGAAACTAGTTTATGAAGACATCTAAGAGCTTTGGTATGTTCAATCATCCATTTTATCTTTTTATCTAAATTTGTAGGTTTTGGTACATTATTTTCAATACATAGAGAGTGACCTTCATTCATTAGTATACTCCATGTATGTTGATGCCATGTTGAATTGTTATATGATGTTAGCAAAGGAACCTTAGAATGATCCATGGAAAAATAAGAGCACAAGTATATAGATAAAAAAAAATACATCAAGACCCCCCCAATCAATCAATTAATAAACCCCCCAATAATATAATGTGACACTTTATATACAATGCATTTATAATACCAAAATTGTGTTCTAGATTTGCAATGCCAAGATGGAAAAATTACAACAATATATCAGAATGAGATCCTCAAACTGAAAGTAAACTTTCCCAATATGATCTACATTGAAAATGAAGCCTTCCGAAGTGGAAAAAATTCTCCAATTTGTAGTATGTCGAAGTAATCAACCAAAATACAAACTTGCACAAATCTGAATAAAATATACCTAGGGATGAATTGAGAAAAAGTGCATGAATATAAATGTAGAGCTCCTTAATACCTTTCCAACATTTCAAGAATCGTGAAAATCAAAGATTGTGGCAAAAATTTATGAGCTCAGAGGTCCAAAAATGAAAATCTAACTTCAAACAACAATAAAATTCACTTAAGGAAAAATTTGATAAAATCGCTTGCATCGCTATGAAGTGCTAGGTGTGTGAGTGAAAAATGTATCAATGTAAATGAAATTAAAACACATATTAATAAGACATTAAATCAAGAAAGCTGAAAAAGAAACATAATAAGCAAACTGTGACTGCAGCTTCCCCGAAATCGTCTTATCTTCCTCTAACTCCAGCATTTTGTTGTTTCGAATGGCTCTCAAATCAGCAGATCAAACTCAACAAAATGACAGCTAAAGAACGAGATTTTAAAATGCATAATATGCTAAATGCAAAAGCTATGCTAAGATGAAAGTATGGCTGTGATGCTAAAAGGCTGTGATTGCATAAGTTGATTGCATGTACGTTCGTGGGATTTCGTATGTATGCATAGGTAACCAAAGCTTGGATTTGCACCGGCATTTATAGAGTTTTCGAGAGGATTCAATTGGTTGATTCAATTAACGGCCCAGATTAAGCTTGTTCGAATGGACGGTGGAAGATTTTCGAAAGTGGAGAGGGAGATAGAAGGTTTCCCTTTTCTTCAATTTTCGTCATTGAGATCCAAAGGGAAATTTCCATTTCGAAGAGTGAGTTGAGAATGAGTTAAAATTAAATAAAATAAATTTATTTAATTTGCAAGTGAAGATGAATATGGAGACCCGCATAATTAAATAAATCATATTTAATTATGTTTTAGAAATTAATTTAGAGTGAGGAAAAATATTAAATTAAATATTTAATATTTAATCTGAGGATGAAGAGAATATTCCATTATTTGAATATTCAAATATTCAAACTTTAGAATGACATGATAATCAAATATAAATAAATTATGAAAATTTATTTAATTTAATTAAGCGGAAGGTGGAAGGTGGGATGAAGAGGATATTCCATTATTTGAATATTCAAATATTCAAACTTTAGAATAATATGATAATCAAATATAAATAAATTATGAAAATTTATTTAATTTAATTAAGAGGAATGTGAGAAATGTCAATAATTAAATAAAATTATTTAATTAAGGTATAAGAATTAGAAAATGAACAATATAAATAAATAATTAAATTTATTTATATGTAGATGACTTTGGGGGAATTAATTAAACAATTCATATTTAATTAATTAACAAGCTTAATCATGACCTTTTTTAGACATATATATTTTGCCCCTCTTTGAAGTGATGTGTGAAACACATTGCTTCAAAGAAAAATAAGATTTTTGCCCCTGATATACCTTCGATATTTCTGCTGATGATGCCCCCTCGGGAGGTAAATTACGGATGAGAGAGAGAGTGATTTAGCTCTTGACAGATGATGAAAAAGAGATGTCCCACTTTGAAAATAAAGTAAAAAGGCAACAAACTTACCCTTATTTGACCTTTAAAAGGTAAAAAAGAGAGAAAGAGACAAATCATTTGCACTTTTTGACTTTGTGAATACTGTAGCTCTGAGAGTGACATCGCGACATGGAGATTCCTTATCACCGCCACCAATTTGAGAGATCTCGCCGATACCAGAGGCCAGCAGCATACGAACCACCGGTGAGTCGATCTATCCTCCCGTGCTTTCGAATTTTTATGTTTTGAATTAAAATTTTCTATTTTTCCACGGATTTTGTTTTTGAAAATGACGTTTGAGTGCTTTTAGGATAGTTTGCGCACTTTCGATAAAAACAGTGGCGCTTAGGGTAAAAACAGTGGCGCATATAGGATAGATGTTGAAGATTTAGGAAAAAACCAGTTTAGCACTTGTGGTAAAAATAGATGTGCATATAGGGTATGATAAAAAATTTAGGAGTAAAGCGCATATAGGGAAAATAGTGGCGCATAGAGGGAAAACACGCATCCAGTGATTAGAGTCGCGCTTAGGATGATTAAAGTTGCGCATATAGGAAAACGCGTATTGGGAATCTGTTTGAGCGCATCGAGTGAAAAGAACAACGCATATGGGTTTTAGCGCATCCCGTGAAAAGAACGACACATATGGGTTTTAGCGCATATAGTCCACAGAGTAGTGCATATGGTAAAAATAGGCAGATTTGATATTTTGATGATAGGACTACGAAAATGATGATTTATATTGCTTCCTTAGTCAATAGATGAGTAAATTGTCGTGTCATCATGCTGATATGGATAGAAATGATAGAATAATCGAATGATTGATTGATAACTTTGCTTCCTAGAGTAGAAAACAAAGAGTAATTGTCTGATAACTTTGCTTCAAAAAAAACAAAGAGTAGATTGAACTGATAACTTTGCTTCCTAGACTAGAAAACAAATAGTAAATGATTGATATGACTTCTGATAAATTTTGCTTTCTGCGATAGAAAACAAATAGTGATTGATCGTAGAGCAGATTTGATATGATATCCAGCTAGATAGGTTGTGTATTGGTTTCCTTGATAAGACTGATTGTGTGATATGGGTCGTTGATTTGATGCATTGATATGAGTTATTGATATGGGTCTGATATAGTTCACTGATAGATATGAGTCTAATTGATTTTTGTTGAATGATTGGTATGATTCAGATGAAGTATTCTTGTGATGAAAATAGGAGGTTTTCAAAAACCTCCACATTAGAGAGCGACACTCAACAGGATGGGATAGGATACCCGAGTTGACACCTGCTGACATAGCGTTGATAGATACATGTGGTTTGAGATCCTTGTTGGCAATGCCGCCGATTTGGGTCAATAAAGGGTTGTTGACGGCACTGGCAGAGCGATGGCACTCAGAGCACAACACCTTTCATATGCTGACTGGTGAGGTGACGGTGACTCCAGAGGACGTATATAGGATATTAGGTATCCCAATGGTTGGTGCCCTTGTGTATTATGATCACAAGGAGCTCGAGGGTACAGATGCCTTGAGGAGAGTGTATGGTGATGCACATATAGCTGGGTACTGGGTACCATGGGCTGATTTTTGAGGATATCCAGCCTTGCCTACAGTTTTGGGTGCATTCATTGGAGGTCTCCTTTGTCCGGATCACCAGGAAAAGGGATTATCAGTGGGATGGGGCAGGATTTTGAAGCAGATGTTGCTAGAGCCATGGAGATATGCATGGGGGAGTTGCATGTTAGCGCATCTATATTATGATTTGCATCAGGTGGTGTACAGGGGTTCTTCTAGTTTGTTGTGTGGTGTGACACTACTGCAGATCTAGGCATGGGAGTATTTTGCTATGACGAGACCGGCGTGCCCCAGAGTTAGGCCACCAGGTAGGCCCTATATATATACGTATGCTATGTTCCTTACCCAGCCCAAGTTGGGCAAGGTGGATTACTGGAGATGACTGCTGGATGATATGGATACAGTGGTATGGTGACCATATCTTGATTGCGAGCCATGGGATACCGATGATATAGAGATGTCGTTTGTATGCATTCTTCAGTTTCTGATAGGGAGGACTCCCTTCATTCTTGAGAGGTTTCTGGCATTGCGGGTACAAAGATAGTTTGGATTTATGCAGGGGATGCCACAGGGGGTTGCACACTATGTCCGGAGCAGAGATGAGGCCGGATGGGGGCCATGTATTTCTTATCAGATAGCTTATACAAAGTTCCAGTCATTAGCGCCTGAGGCATGGGATGACAGGTGAGACATTATTGATGCTGGCATGTCTGACAAGTACTCGCTATATTATCATACACATCCTTTTCCATGGTTTATCAGTCCTCATGAGCCAGCACCCATTCTGGTAGCACCATAGCTAGGGGCAATGAGACAGGAGGATGTGGCTGGCAGTGAGCAGGGAGCAGTTGGAGGAGAGGAGGAGAGTTCCGATGATGATGATGGAGATGATGGTGGGGAGGAGGGACAGGTGCTGGGGAGGTCGAGGCTGGATATTCTGAGGGGTGTCCAGATCATGCGGTGGCCGAGGACAGGGATTGGGTGACAGACAGTGCTCTGGATGGGATCCTCATCTCAGTAAGGGTAGATAGCCACACTTCAGGCCCAGGTGTAGACACTATAGGGACAACAGGGACAGTTATAGAGTCAGCTGGTGCAGACACAGGGATTGATTGTATAGCTGGCACAGGCACAGGCACAGGCACCTGCCCTAGACCCACAGTTAGCCCAGGTGATGGCAGAGAGAGAGGCATTTAGACAGAGGGCAGTAGAGGCTGAGGGAGTTGCGCAGAGGCTGATGGGCACCATAGAGAGTGCATCATTGCGGGATGCCATTGCAAAGGGCATGGAGATGGCTAGGGAGGCAGAGTATTACAGAGTCAGATATGAGGAGCTGTGTCCTCCAGAGTGCAGAGAGCCATTTCCTCGATCTCGCAGCAGGATGAGGAGTAGATCACAGACACACACACAAAGCATGGGAGTGACTAGGCCTCAGCAGGACCCAAACGTAGGTACCAGTGGCAGACCATCTCCTTCCGGACCAACTCCATCAGGGGCATCGACCAGTTAGCAGATGTATACAAATTTTTGATCATATCTGATGTATTTTGCTTTGGACATCTTAGTTTCATTGGACATTTGGACATTTGTATCATTTTTGATTAGTGATGATGCAACGACGATGATTGTTTTTGATGATATGATGTGCATAATATGATATTCATTTATTTCTATATGTTTATGGATTTTGGTATACATTTGAATGATATGATATGTAAGATGATTCGATTATGATGTATTTATTATGATGATGATGATTTGATGATGTCATGCAGGTGGATGACTTATGATGTGTATATAGAAATGTATGTATGGAATGTTTATTTATTTATTTATTTTTTGGATTTTTCAATGCAGGTAAAAGATGATAATATGATGAAAAATGGATGTTGTGTTCATGATATGCATTATGAATTTTTGTATGATAAAATGATATGATATGATGTAAAATGATATGAATACTGATATGAAGTGAGATAAGTAAATAGTGATGTATGATAAAATGATATGATATGATGTAAAATGATATGAATAAATAGTGAGATAAAATGATATGTGATGAAAATATAATGATTTGTAATAAAAATGACATGATAAATGAAATGAATAATAATGGATGTATAATGATAATGAAATGATGAAATGATGATGACCATGAAATAAATGATAATGATGTGATAAATAATGATAATGGCAACGATGAGAAGATGATGAAGTGATAATGATAATGAAACAAGGAAATGACAATGATAATGAAATGATTAATGAAATGATGAGATGATAATGAAACTAATATGAATGATAATGAATGAAATGATGTGAATGACTATAATATGGTAATACAATGATGGGATGATTTAAATGATAATGATAATAATATAAATGATAATGAATGAAATGATGAAATGAAATGAATGAAATGACTATAATATGGTAATGCAATTAATATGAATGATAAAAAGATAATGAAACGAATATGAAATGATTAATGATAATGAAACTAATATGAATGATAATGAATGATGAATGAAATGACTATAATGGTAATGAGATGATGAGAAAATAATAATGATAATGATAATAAAATGAAATGAATGAAATGACTATAATGGTAATGCGATGATGATAAGATAATAATAATGATAATGATAATGAAATGAAATGAATGAAATGACCATACTATGATAATGGTAATGAGTGAAATGATAAAATGTCAATGAAACTAATAGGAATGATAATGAATGAAAATGAAATGACAATGAAACTAATGTGAATGATAAGGAATGTAATGATGAAATGATAATGAAACTAATATGAAATGATGAAATGATATGAAATGAGATGATAATAGTAATGAAACTAATATGAAATGATGAAATGATATGAAACTAATGTGAAATGATGAAATGAAATGATGTGATAATGATAATGAAATGAGAATGGAAATGCAATGATAAGATGATAATGTTAATGAAATGATGATGAAAATGATAATGAAACAAATGTTTGCATTGTCCTCCACAAATAGTCCAAAGAAATATGACAACCATTGGCATTTCAAAAACTCTTGATGCAGATCCAATATGCAGCTAATGACCTAAAATGAAATGCAACTAAATGAAACTGACCATTTTGTTGAGCCTTTTGGTTAGCCTGCTTAAATCATCATGGAGTGTTTGAAAATGTTGGAAGTATGTACAAGCATCAGAGGGGAAATTAACACCAATGATGACCTGAGTACAAATTTCATGATTTTTGATATAGCAAGTGAACACAAGCATCTAAGTATAATTGAACCAAGATGACCTGAGCATTTCTTGCATGAACAGACAAAGACTAACCACCATCTGATGCAAATTTGGAACTATCATCAATGATAAATTTTGGAAAATAATGTCTTACGACATACTTGCAACAGATAAATGATTAACCTCAAGACAACAGACAAAAAAAATCATCCTCTTTCCTTGCCACTCTAGTTCAGTACATCATTGAGTATGCTCCAGAGAAATGATAGAAAAAATTAAACAACCATTATTCAAAAATGAAATACTGTGATTCCAAACATTATTCAGATTAGAGATCCTCGAGATATGAGGTACGCAACTGAAGGCTACTGTGATATGGATCAATGATTGGATGTTTTGGTTTGAGTTGGTTGTTTTGCTTTGCCCGATTGGTTTTGATGTCATTGTCTCACTGTTTTGGTAAAACCTGAAAGTTGATTGCCCCCAGTATGCCCATGTTTTCCCTTGGTAGTGACACAACTTGCTGAAATGAATATGTACAATAATCAAGCCATGGTAAGACATTATCACTCAAGGTAAATGATGATAGCCTGGTGCTGGTGTGGCCCTAAAATGATGAAAAAGCTGCATGAAAAGGAACGCTGAAAAGTTAAATGCAGAACATGAACTAATAGATGGAGAGCTTCAAATAGCGTCTGTTTGCCAGATTTTCATTATTTGTTTTTATTGCATTTTTCATGTCAATAGACTACCTGTCACCAGGTTTTCACCCTATGACGTTTTTTTTTGCTACCAAGATGCCTGTTTGCCAGGTTTTGACCAAGGTAACCATTTTTTTCAAGACTTTTTCTGATTTTTTTAGGACTTTTTTTGATTTTTTTGTATTTTTTTCAGGACTTTATATGATTTTTTTTGTATTTTTTCAAGACTTTATATGATTTTTTTGTATTTTTTCAGGACTTTTTTTTGATTTTTTTGTATTTTCTCAGGACTTTTTCTGATTATGATAACCACTTTAGACATAATACTTTTTCAGGTGCATGCTATTGATAGGTTTTTCAAACAGGTCCCCTTCTGGCGTTGATAGCTTGTAGGCTCCTGAACCATAGACTGCGATAACCACATCAGGACCTAGCTAATTTGGTTCAAACTTTCCTTTCTTCTCTCTGTCTTGCTGATTTCATGGGTTTTCTTTCAGAACAAGATCACCCACCTGAAAGGTACATGGCTTTACTTTGTGATTATAGCTGCGAGACATCATCTGTTAATATGCTTTTAAATGATCAGCTGCTCTTTGTCTCTTTTCATCTAGGAGTTCCAGTTCTTGGAGTCGGGAGACTCTGTATTCATCATCCGTTATAAGACCTTTCAATGATACTCTAAGTGAGGGAATCTCAACTTCTAAAGGTAGTATGGCCTCTGCTCCATAGACAAGAGCAAATGGTGTTTCTCTTGTTGGTGTGCGGATATTGGTTCTGTAGGTCCATAGAGCGGGATTGAGTTGAACGTGCCAATCCTTTCCTGAATCATTTACAATTTTCTTCAAGATTTTCAATATTATTTTATTTGAGGCCTCTACTTGGCCATTCCCTTGTGGATAGTAAGGTGTTGAATATCTATGCTAAATGTGAAATCTCTCACAAAGTTCATCAACATCCTGATTTTTGAATGGACGTCCATTATCTGTAATAATGGAGTTGGGAATGCCATACAGACAAATAATATAGTTGAGTATGAATGATGATATTTTTTTGCCGGTAGCTTTAGTAAGAGGAACTGCCTCAATCCACTTGGTAAAATATTCTGTAGCTGTGATGATGAACTTATGCCCATTTGATGAAGAAGGATGAATCTTGCCCACTAGATCTAACCCCCATTGAGAAAATGGCCAGGTTGGCGTGAATGGTTGAGGTTCTTGTGTAGGAGTATGAATGAGATTCCCATGAATCTGACATTTTGAGCATGTTTTCACAAAAGTGAATGATTCCCTCTCCATTGTAGGCCAATAGTAACCCATTCTAATCAATTTTTTGGATAAGGTCAGTCCACTCGAATGAGTACCACAGATGCCACCATGAACTTCTTGTAAAGCTTTGTCAGATTCCTCACATTCAAGACATCGGAGTAAAGTACCATCAAGATTGTGGCGATAAAGGGTGTTAGCGATAAGAGTGTAGCGACCGGATTGGTGGATAAAATTGCGTTTTTGGTTATGAGATAAATTGGGTGGTAAGATATCATCTTTGAGGTAGGCATAATTTTTTCCGTACCAAGGTGAATCAGATCCTACCAAGTGGCAAATGATTTGGCTTTCAGGTGTATCATAAGCAGGTGTAAATGATTGTTCCACCAGAAATTCATAACGATTCTGAGTTTCTGGGAGCTGTAACAATGATGCGATCGTAGCCATGGCATCAGCTGCTTTATTATCAAGCCTTGGAATTTGTGTGAATTTGATGTCCACAAAATATTTCTTGAAGTCATCAACCATCTTTTTATATGGTAATAGTTTCTCATCTTTGGTTTGATAGTCATCATTGATCTGATAAATGACCAACTATGAGTCGCCATACACCTGTAATTCTGTAATTCTCCATTCCAGTGCTATTTTGAGTCCGGTGATTAATGCTTCATATTCGGGTATGTTGTTGGTGCATGGAAACATCAGCCTATATGATCTAGGAATGGTGTGTCCTTGAGGGGTGACGAAAAGTATGCTTGCCCCCGATCCATGTTGAGTGAAAGAACCATCAAAATATAAGGACCATGGTTGTTTAGATTCTGCAGTAAAAACATCAGCATCTGGAAATTCAATGTGCAGGGGATGGTCTGCTTGTACTGGTGCTTCGGCTAGTTGATCTGCGATAACTTGTCCTTTGATTGCCTTGCGATCAACATAATGAATGTCAAACTCACTCAAAATCATTACCCACTTTGCTAACCGTCCTATCAATGATGCTTTGCTTAACAAATACTTGAGTGGATCAATCTTTGAAACCAGATTGATTGTATGAGTTAACATGTAATGCTGAAATTTCTGTGAAGCAAAGACTACTGCTAGACAAGCCTTCTCGATAGAAGTGTAGTTGAGCTCATGACTTTTTAGTGTTCTACTGATGTAGTAGATTGCACGTTCCTTTCATGTAGAGTCTTCTTGTGCTAGCAGTGCCCCCAAAGATGTCTCTGTTGTCGCAATGTATAAGATTAGGGGTTTGTTTGGATTTGGTGGTATGAGAACTGGTGGAGTCATTAAATACTGTTTGATTTGTTGAAACACCATTTCACATTTGTCATCCCATTTGAAAGGAACATTCTTATGCAGTAGATGTGTGAAAGGTAAACTTTTGTTGGCCAATTGTGCAATGAACCTTCGTATAGACTGCAGTTGTCCCTGTAGTGATCTTAATTGACTGATGTTCCGTGGTGGAGGCATTTCCATAATTGCCTGTACTTTTGTAGGATCTACTTCAATTCCTTTATCTGAAACAATGTATCCCAAGAGTTTTCCAGATTTTACCCCAAAAACATATTTCTTAGGGTTGAGACGAACTTTGAATTTCTCTAATCTTGCAAATATTTTGGACAATATTTCAAGATGTCCTTCTCTAGTGTATGATTTTTCCAATATGTCATCTACATAATCTTCCATGAAGATATGCATCATGTCATGAAAAATTGTAGTCATGGATCTTTGGTAGGTAGCCCCAACATTTTTTAGACCAAAAGGCATGATGTTCCAACAATAAGTTCCCCATGGACATGTGAAAGCTGTTTTCTCTTGGTATTCAGGTACAATCTTGATTTGGTTGTAGCTAGAAAAACCATCCATTAATGAATACATGGCATGGCCAGCTGTCAGATCAACTATGGCATCGATGTTTGGCAGTGGGAAATCATCCTTAGGACATGCTTTATTAAGATCTCTAAAATCTGTGCATATTCTCACGGTTTTATCTGGCTTGGATATAGGAACAATGTTGGAGATCCATTCTGCATAGTCAATTGGTCTTATGAAGCCCACATCAAGAAGTTTTCTTAGTTCTTCCTTAACCAATAATGCAACATGAGGGTGCATCTTCCTGAGTTTTTGTTTCACCGGCTTGGCCCCTGGTTTGATAGACAAGTGATGCATGATAAGATCAGGATCAAGACCAGGCATGTCAGCATAAGACCATGCTTTTAGGAATTTCATGAACTCTGGGATTTCTTTTTCTGTCATTGATGTAGCTAACTGTAAAATCCTTGGTTTGTCGAAAGTCTCAATATCGACAGCATTTGTAGGCTCAATCAAAATAGGCGATCGCTCATGGTAGTGCTCTGGGAGAGTGTCAAGATTCCCATCGTTTGGTGCCTCAAAGAGGTTTTTACCATCTGATACGCTCTTTATTTTATCTTTTGTTTGATCTAATACTGCCAGATTCTAGTTTTCACCATTAGATCTTTCTTTTTTGTTTTTAATTTTGCAGCTAGGAGACTTGACACTCTCCTGATAAAAAACTCTATGTCAAAAATCACTGGTGGAACAATCATTTGTATCCTCTGCAGAAAGGTAGTTTATGATAGCTTCGTCATTTGGAAACATAGGTATATCGATAGGTTTGGTTGAATCCCAATCAATGAGATCAGGATAAATTAAAGATAGCGGATCATCAGGTTGTGTGAAATCGGCTATGGTTATAGTCATAACAGAGTGGTCCGTAGGATCTGAGGTATGAGGTGGGTCAATGATGATACTGTCCTCATGATATTCTTGTTCGTTTAGATCCGACTCAACATCACTAGAATCATAGTCAATTTGTGGTTCAGATTCTTGTGGTTGGGACCCTGAATCTTGACCTTCAATTAGAGTTGGGGCGTACTGGTGTATTACATCAACCTCTTTGTCCCTCCAGAACTCATCATTGTAAATGGTGTCCCATTCATATTCAGCAGAGTCTGTGTCAAAATTGTTGTCCAAGAAGTTTTGAACTATTGTCAAACATGTTTCTCGTGAATCTGAGCCTTCTTGCAATGCAAAGACAGTGCCATGTAGTTGTTTGGATGTGCTTTCTTTGAAGTGAGTATCATAACCCAATCCAGTTTTCTCTTTTGCAGTGAGTCCGTAGAGGTGAATAGGTTCAACTACTCCTTTCCTTTTTCTGATAGGACCTTTATCATAGCCCATCTTCTGCATGATTGAATACCCTTTTCCATATTTGTCTGTGGGTAATTTGACATTAAGGACTGCTTCATCTTCATCTTTATAGAGCCAGTTTAGGATTTCTGTATCCTCAGGATTTTCCATGGGGAATTTTTCTTTCATGAATTGTCCATTAAATTTTGTGATTGGCTCTATTGGTGTTTGCTTTGATGTTGATGCTGCTGATATTTGATGTTCCCTGATAGACGATTGTCCATGTGATCAAGGTGATGTAGGTAAATTGGCAAGACAAAGAGAGTATTCTCCAACTCCATGATCCTTGAATTTCAATTTTTTGTCAAAACTATTGGTCAATTGACTGATTTGTGTGTCAATATTTAGAGAATTACTAGCATGAGCTTCTCGATTGTTAGGGACCAAAGTATCTTGAATGGATTTTATGTTGGCACATGTTTGAATATTGGAATTATCAGCTGGTATTGTGATTTCCTGTCCATCATAAGGAAACTTAAGACATTAATGATAGGTTGATGGGATAGCTTGCATTTCGTGGATCCAAGGGCGACCCAACAAGATGTTATATGCAAGATCACGGTCCAGTACTTGACAGAAAGTATTCTTTATAACAGGGCCCACTCTGATTGGCAGCATGATTAGACCCTTGGATGCTCTTTCTTCATCATCATAAGCTTTTATGGTAATCTTTCTTCTGAAATCAATGGAGTCCTCAGAAAATCCTAAAGCTTTAACCAACTTCATGGTACAGATGTTCAAACCAACACCTCCATCTATTAGAACTCGTCTGATACGAAACTTGTGAATCATGAATTCTAAGTAGAATGATGAATTATGGGGATGAGTTATGGAAATGTCATCTTTTTTAGAGAATGAAAGGAAAGTGGGTGAGGACAAGTGTCCTACCATGGCTTGAAATTGATTCACATCCAAGTCAGTGGATACATTAGTTTCAACAAGGGCTTTTTCAAAAATTTCCTTATGGGCTGGGGAAATCTTCAATAGTTCTAGAATAGAGATTTGAGCGAGGGTTTTCTGAAGTTGGTTGACCAAATCATATTGATGTTGAGGTGGAGGTTCAGTGGTTTTTGAAGACGCACCCTTTAAGACAACTTTAGCTTGCGCTCTTGTTGTTGCGTTGACTTCTCTATACTCCACCTTCTTGTTGACTTTAATGACATTCACCCGCTCATCGTCTGCATAGAGATGATTGATTATATGATCATCATTGATATGATTCACATTTTTTCAGAAGACTCACCCTTTTGATAATTGGGTAAAGGGTTGCGAAATGCTTGGTGGTCTACGTTGGTTTGTTGATTTCCTTCTATTGTAATGATGTCATTGTCAATCAAGTCTTGAATGGCATTCTTCAAGGCTTGGCCGTTGTTTGTGCGATGACCTTTACACCAATGATAATCACAATAGTATGCCTCATTCCATGATGGAGGCTTTACACTGGGTTCATAATTTCGTTGAGGCGGAAAAGTAATGACATTTTTGGCCATCAACTCTTTGAATGCAGATTCTAAAGATTGTCCCAATGAAGTGAAAGTTATTCTATTGGAGAAGAATGAAAATCTCAGTGGATTTGTATTTGAGGTGTTCCCTAAGGAATTGTGATTGTTATTGGTTCCTCGGTAACCTTGGTTGTTGGAAGTCCCTTGATTGGGAGTAGAGTGTTGATTTATATTGTTCCTCAGAGGAGGAGGATTATTTCTGTGATTTGCAATTGAGTTGACATTGTTGTTGCGAATGTTTGGAGTACTGAGGACAAATGGCTTGGTCGAGGCATGATTTGCATCAACAACACCATCATTCACCATATTTTTGTTGCGAGTCCAAAATTTAGGCTTGTCCTGATTATTGTGATGGTTGGATGAGCTAGGATTTTCTTTGTCATGTTTTATTATTCCTCTTTTGACCAAAGCATTTTCAATGGTTATGGCATCTTCAATCATTTTCTCAAAAGAAGGAGGATAATGTAAGTTCAAATGATAGCTCATTTCTGAGTTTAAACGGTTAATGAATGTAACCATTTTTTCCTTTTCAGGAATAGGACGTGGATATCTAGAAAACATTCTTCTCCATCTCTGAAGAAATGTAATGAAAGATTTGCCAGGTTTTTGAGCAACTTTGCAAAGATCTATCATGGTGATTTGGTGTTGTATGTTGTAAGTATATTTTGATATGAATAGGTTGATCAATTCCTCAAATGTCCTGACGGGAGGTGTAATCTTAGATAACCATTCCATAGAGTGTACTCCAAGACTCCTAGGAAACAATCGCATCAAGTAAGTGTCTTCGTGAGCGAATTCCAATGTTATGTTTCTGAAGTCTCTAACATGATCGATTGGATCTGTTTTGCATTATAGCAATCAAATTTTGGCATTTCACAATGCTTGGGAAAAGGAATCATATTCAGACTTCGGTCGAAAGGATAAGGACAAATGTCCTCGAGAGTATATTTCTTTGTGGTTGTTCCCCCTTGTAATTATTTAACTTGTCCTTGAAGTGCCTTGATTTGTTGGGTCAAAGCACTAAGATTTGATAGGGGTGTCTCTTCAGGTTTATTTTTCAAGTTTTCAGTATCAAAGTCATGAGGCAATTTAGCCCCTTGTTCGGCTAGATAGCGAATTTTTTTTTCCTTATCTCGTTGCAAGATCTTTTCGATGGATTTGCAAAAATTTGGATCTTGCTTAGCCTCTCTAAGACATTCCTCATCTTGTTCCTCATCACTATCCACATGGATTTTATCTCTGTAGTTATGGAATGGATTTTCTTCTCTATTGTCCATGTTGTTGTTGAAAAGTGGATTTTGATTTATGCTGAAAAGAGGATTACTGCTTTCTCCTTCTTCTTGAGTGTTTTGAATATGACTTTCTTTTTGGATTGTATCCTTCAATTTATTGTGTTGAGATCTTGTGGAGATAGGCATATGATTTTGAAAATTTCCTCTAGACTTAGATTACGGTTTTCGACAAGTGCAATGGGAATGATATTTTGATCTGATAAGATGTGAAATCTTATGATATGATCAAGGATGCTCCTAATTTTTGATTGTGGCTTCAATGATGAAGGATTTCAGAATCCTGTTGGGGAAGTTGAACCAAAATTTAGAAAACTGTTTTGAAAAGTGCACTTTAAAAGATTTTGATCTTCGTTTTCAAAGAAATTCTCTCAAGATCTTTGAAGAATATGACTCGGGTGTGAAGGATATTCAATAGCAGGTTGTGGTATGTTATTGAACTCAAGAGGTTGGTTATGATTATGCCATTGTGATAGAGCTAATCTCTGATAATAAGCTCGAGAATCTAAGGGATCTACAACATACTCATCAGTGAATCCTCTAACAATGTCCTGGTATCTGTGAAGAAATCCTCAGTAGTGAAGTAAGACGTGTCAAATTTTGTACAAGAATTTTCTCTTTTGCAACATTTTCTTGTATTGTAACGGTTTCTTGGGTTTTCTGATCCTTTTGGACACTGGTTTCTTGGGAAATTTTGTTGATTTCCAATCTCTAAGCATGGGAAAAGTATTGGGAATGTTATTGGACCAATGGTATGAAATTTTTTTGAGTGATTTCAGTTGTTGTTCTTCATGTTCATTTTGGATGATCTCTTTATCTGAATTAATGTGATGGAAGACACAACAAGCATTTTTGAAAATAGTTGTTCTTAAAGCCCTATACTAACATGAAGTGTTTGATCAAGAAAATGTTTTCAACAAATGTTTTCACAGGTTTTGCACATGAAAGACAATTCAGACAGACTCACTCTTAATGCTCAAGTAGGTCATTCTAGTAATCAACAACCCACATCTTAGAACGCATCGACTCACACAGCCGTGTCACCCCCAAAGGGGTGCCCGTGTTTTTGTCTTTTCTAGGCGCGTACTCAGGAGTTACGGAAGTGGATACGGATCCCTTGAGAAAATGGTCCTTGGAAGTTATATGGTGAGTATCTTGGTGATTCTTCCCTCCCTTGCACTGTGATTATTAGAATGTTCAGAAACTGACTTTGGCTGGCCACTACACTAGGTTCGTAGTAAGGATTTCTATTCAGTGCGGCAATAATAAACTCCCTCAGGAGACCTCCCAACCTTTAGAACAAAGGCTTTAGGGATGGTTATCTTGCACACTACCAGAAAAAGAGGGTTTCCCCATATTCGCTTTAAATTTTATAGTGGGGTGGAATAGCCTGGCTTTGGCTTGAACCCACTTGAGTCGTTCCCATAGGGTGAGTACTTTTTTCCACTACGGCAGGTTCTCTAAAGGATGTAATTAAAGCAGTAAAATTCATGAAATTGAAAAGGCAAGTCTGGTATTCTGATCACCCAGTTAAGGGGAGAGCATAAACCTATTGCCATAGACAAAGCAAACAAATGTTCATTTTAAAACCCAAATCACAATGATCTAATCTAAGTGAAGATATTGCTTCACAAAAACAAGTTGTTCAATTTTAATTGCAAGATCATTGTGTGGTGACTATCCTAGATTGCTTCATTTTATCCAGATGTGTCTACCCTAGGATTGCTTCATTTTAAAATCCAGAAAAAGAAAAAGAATTCTGTCTGCGGAAGGTGTCAGACTCAGAATTCTGTGTTTTTGTTACAGTTCATATGCGCCCGAACATAAGCTATATGCGCCAGAATAGAAGATATATGCGCTAGAACAAAAGGTATATGTGCCAGAATAGATGATATATGCGCCAGAACAGACGGTATATGCGCTAGAACAAATGATATATGCGTTGCAAGAAATATTTTATATGCTCTAAAAATAGTTGCTATGTATGTCGAAAGAAAGATTCTATATGCACCTAAACAGTTACTCTATGCACCTAAACAGTCACTATATGCGCCTAAACAGTCACTATATGCGCCTAAACAGTTACTCTATGCGCCGAAACAGTTACTCTATGTGCCTAAACAATTACTCTATGCGCCTCAGAATCCTGCAAAACAAAAAGTTAAAAACCCCATATGCACCGCAGAAAATGTCGAATGTGCTTAAACACCAAATTTTTTCTGAAAGTTGACTCCAAAATGCGGAAACTGTCAAAAAAACTTGCAGAGAATGTTAAATTCGTGGGTTTGAGCCCTACGGTGGGCGCCATTTTATGTGTGAGTGAAAAATGTATCAATGTAAATGAAATTCAAACACATTAATAAGACATTAAATCAAGAAAGCTGAAAAAGAAATAGAATAACCAAACCATGACTGCAGCTTCCCCGAAATCGTCTTATCTTCCTCTAACTGCAGTGTTTTGTTGTTTCAAATGGCTCTTAGATCAGCAGATCAAACTCAACAAAATGACAGCTAAAGAACGAGATTTTAAAATGCATAATATGCTAAATGCAAAAGCTATGCTAAGATGAAAGTATGGCTGTGATGCTAAAAGGCTGTGATTGCATAAGCTGATTGCATGTACGTTCGTGTGTTTTTGTATGTATGCGTAGGTAACCAAAGCTTGGATTTGCACCAACATTTATAGAGTTTTCAAGAGGATTCGATTGGCTGATTCGATTAACGGCCCGGATTAAGCTTGTTCGAATGGACGGTGGAAGATTTTCGAAAGTGGAGAGGGAGATAGAAGGTTTCCCTTTTCTTCAATTTTTGTCATTGAGATCCGAAGGGAAATTTCCATTTCGAAGAGTGAGTTGAGAATGAGTTAAAATTAAATAAAATAAATTTATTTAATTTGCAAGTGAAGATGAATATGGAAACTCGCATAATTAAATAAATCATATTTAATTATGTTTTAGAAATTAATTTAGAGTGAGGAAAAATATTAAATTAAATATTTAATATTTAATCTGATGATGAAGAGAATATTCCATTATTTGAATATTCAAATATTCAAACTTTAGAATGACATGATAATCAAATATAAATAAATTATGAAAATTTATTTAATTTAATTAAGCGGAAGGTGGAAGGTGGGATGAAGAGGATATTCCATTATTTGAATATTCAAATATTCAAACTTTAGAATAATATGATAATCAAATATAAATAAATTATGAAAATTTATTTAATTTAATTAAGAGGAATGTGAGAAATGTCAATAATTAAATAAAATTATTTAATTAAGGTAGAAGAATTAAAAAATGAACAATATAAATAAATAATTAAATTTATTTATATGTAGATGACTTTGGGGGAATTAATTAAACAATTCATATTTAATTAATTAACAAGCTTAATCATGACCTTTTTTAGACGTATACACTAGGAACCAACTTTTTGTTGATACCTCGTTTGCCAAATAAGCACCCAGGAAAAAAAATTTAGGTGCTCGGTTTGTCATATGATCATCTCCTTGTAAGATAGAAAAAATAAAAATAGATAAGGTGTAATCACTTAGCAGTGACTCTTCTCAGGCATAGTGGAACTCCCTAGTGGCAAGGTTGTAGCTAGCGGACACCCTATAGGTTATAAGTCCTATAACTAGCACCAACAAGCTTCGAGAGAAATGACCACATAGCTTTGTTGTGTTTGGGTACTAAAGAAAATTGTGGGCACCAAGAAAAAACTATAGGTGACACAGAAAAATAACTGATGAAAATAATAAGTTTTTATAATATTTAAAATTGATGCAAACTTACCCTCCACAATTGAAGTGACAGTTTGTATGCTGACCTCATAGATTGAAGAAAAAATATATCATAAATCGCATATAGAGTATAGTACCCTACTCGTACACGCCGAAAATATGTCAATTTTGAAGCCAATTTTTTTATAGAAATTATTGCCACCTAGTATAGATCGTATGGATGGTACAAATTTGTATGATGTACAAACTGTATAGACATGGATGTTGTAAATTTTGACCAAACCCTCAAAAATGGCCCAAAAATAATTTTCATTAAAACACCAAATATTTTATATGAAAATAGGAGTTTTTGGGCCTTCTAGACTCAACTATAAGGTCTGTTGTACCCCAATGCACACCTTACAAAATATCAAGCTCAAATCACCCTCAAATCTATAGAGTTTTGCAATTCTGAAGCTTTGATACTGTGTTAGAGTCACTCAAGGAATCGAGCCTCCAAGATCACCTACAAAAACTAAAAACAACCTCATACAAGAGGGAAAATAAAGAACATGAAATTGCAACAATGGATGAAAGATATGGCCAATATGCAATACTCAAGGTTGCGATGCGTAAGAACTTATGAAAAGCAACAATAGGATCAAGAGATAAAAGATAGCACAAAAGAGAGAGACAAGATGAGAGAATATGATGATTGTGTTCTCAATATGCATGAAGATGCTCAATTACAAGTATGTACAAGGCTGGCTTATAAAGGCAATCTAGGACACAATGAAGGGACATGAATGAGACAAGTGTCCCAATCATGTGTAGGGTAGGTAGAAATAAATAATAGATAATTCCATGAAAGGTGGATCACCCACCTAAAGCAGAATTATCATGCCATGAAAAGTGGAGATAAAAAGGTGATAACTAGATCACACCACAAAGAGTGGAATTTCTCCTACACACACTTCCCTAAGTGTCCAACTCATATCTCTCAATGTATGCACAAACCTAGATGCAAGATGCAAATAACTAGGTGTCACAAGTGCGACCTATAATGATATGCATTCCCTAAGTAAGCTTAAGTAAAGTGTAATAAGTAAAATACTTATTTACACCAACACGATGATATATTGGACTTACAATGAAATGAATTGTCTAGGATGCACAAATGATGCCTTTATTATAAAGGTAAAATATGATATAGGATTAGGAAAGATATTGACATGTGCCTTAATCTTGTATAATGAGATAACTATGTCATGTCCCTTTTTCTTAAAATATAATTATAGAGTGAAATTTGGGAATCCCTCTATATTCCTCTGTAGTGGCACATTCTAGCTTGCAGTTTGGAATATAGCATCCATGATGACACCTACACATTACATCCAAATATCAAGGGAAATGGATTTGGGATCAGAAAGAAATTGTTATTAGAAGATGACTATGCCAGGAAAATGACACCTACTCCAGTATGCATAATGGATAAGACACCCCTGGATCATGCAACATTAATTATGAAGTTTCAGGAAGAAGGAAGGGGCTAGGGAAGCATGTGGATAAAACCACAAGATGACACACTAACTCCAAAATAATACTTTGGCCTTAAGTCTGACCTAGTGTAGATTGTGAAATTTAAATTATGGGATTTGACACCATTTTGGCTCAAGGTTGGCTTGTTCCTCAAAGGAAGTTGTTAGAATATAAGTGTAGGGATTCAATTCATGTAAGGGAGTCAAATAATTATGGAATTCTCTTGTATTTTTTGAACACTTGTGTTCTAATTCCTTTTATGGACGAAAGCCCATAGGAGTTTTTTTTCATTGGATGAAAGCCTAGTGTTCACTAGGATTAGAGGATGAAACCCCTTTAGTTCTTGAGGGAATTCTCAATCAGGGATTGCATCTAGGTTTCAAGGAATCTTAACATTATAGTGGTATCAGAGCAAGATTTTTCCAACATGTAAGATTTCCTTGATGATTGATGTTGAGCAAAAGAGACATCAGGTACCAAAGGAGAGAACTAAAGAAATTTGATTAAGAAGGAAATTCAAACCTAGAGAAAAGAAAGATGTCAGAAGATGAAGAAAGATTCAAGGAAACAATTATAGAAATTCATGAGATTGCAAGAGGGTTAAGGGATATACTCGAACCCTAGCGTAGATAAGAGATGTATTGAATATATTGGCAGATAAGATGTTCTAGGTGGAAATTCAAATCACAATGGTCAAAAGGGTGAGACATCATCAAAAATTGGTGGAAGCAATGATGCAGGGAATAGTATTTTGCCAGGACCCCGAGGAACATATTCTTACCAAAAATAAAATAAGGGAGGAGTGAACCTGTGAACACCAATGCATTCAATATAAAAACTATTCGTAGATGGCATAGTGAGTACCAATTGTTATTGAAAGAAATCAAATTAGAGATACCTTATGCAAACTACATAGAATTTGAAAGGAAGAGTGAGCCACAAAAGAAAGGGTTATATAAAAGCAAGGACCTGAAGCATAAATTAGGAAAACTTGCCACAACATTTTTTGATGGGAGTAATAAGATATTAGATAAAACATGGTTAAAAAATATGGAAACTTATTTCTTGCTCAATCTTATGACAGAGAAAGATGCGATTTAGTTTTAATCTTTTCATCTCAAAGGGGAAGCCTATGAATGCTGGTTTCATGGCTGTACTACCCAAGGCCCTGATCAAATACATAGATTTGATGAATTAAAAAGAGAATTCTTGATAGATTTGAGTTGAATGATGAAGAAGAATATTTCGGCAAGTTGGCCATGATCAAACAACATCACTCAGTAAATGATTATATAATGGATCTTTAGAAAGTGGTGGTGATGGTGCCAAAACTATCAAAAAAGAGGATTGTGCATCTCTTCATTTCTAGTCTCACCAAACCTCTTAGGGGGTTTGTGAAATCATTTGCACCAATCTCTTTACAAGAGGCTATTAAAAGGGCTCTAATCATTGAGCCATCCATTCCAAATAATTTATTCTCCTACCCACCTAAACTTGGTACATGGCACCCTAAGGGTGGTTTCCAAAAAAAAACACTACATGCTCCTGTAGAGGAACCAAAGTATGAAACTACTAATATGGTGAAGAAGATAGATGAAGAGACTAGGAATGAGCTTTAAATAAATACAATTTGTTTATCCTACAGAGAACCATAGGTTCTAGGACACAAATGTCTTGGTAATGGAAAATTTCACTATATAGAAGTCCTTTCATATAAAGAATCAAAATTAGATGGGTTTGAAGAGTTTTGTGATCCAAAAGACATCCTTCTGGGGGAGGAAGATAAGACGGAAAATGGTGATATTCTAGCATCTCTACCCATCACACATAGATACCACTCTTTCAAGGTCTAGGGAGTCCTTAACGAGCAAAGAGTGACTATTTTGATTGATGGAGGAGCTACCCACAACTTCATTGATGAAGGGCTTGTGAGGATAAGGAGGCTAAATGTAGAAATTTTTGAAGGCTTCACTATCACCATGGCGAATGGGTGTAACTTACCTTGTAAGGAGAAATTCCAAAAGATGGACATAAGATTTGGATACCATAAGGTTTATGATGACCACCTTCATCAAGTGGGGTGAATTAAGCAAAGAGACCATAGGTGAGTACATCTCTACATGGATTTATAGAGATGAAGAGGACATTGAGCTTAAATAGTTACCAATTGAGTAGTATCCAAAAGGGTTTCAAATCATGAAGCAATAAGGACATGATGAACATAGTGCTCTTGGTCTAAATAAACATGGAATGGTTGAACCGCAACTGCCTCCTTGCCTACCAAAGTACATTGGGTTAGGGTATGTACCATGAAAAGTGAGTCTTCCTAGTACTAGGTTTCCTTCGAGTGAGAATGTTAATGTTTCAAATTAAATCGAGACATCTAAGGAATATTATGCTAAAACTGATTCTAATGAGTGGGAATGGGATTCCTACACATCTAGTGAATATGAGCTAGCCAAGACCTTTCAAGAGTTTGAATTATCCTCCCCGACCCATATCATGGAAATTAATATTCAGATTACCTCTGTATTTACCATATCTACCTTGACTCTTGATGATATTGATGATGGATTACCCCTCATTTACCCGCAACTTATAGATTGGGACCAACAAGGACCACCGAGTTTAGACACATTTGAGGATGATGAAGCAATTGCTGAGTTCATGGGACTTTGTGAAGGAATACCAAGTGGGGATAATAAAGTTGACTTCATCATAGAGCTTGAAAATGCAACATACTTTGGAGAGTCTCCTCCTCCCTCTAGTTGCAAAAGTGAGAAAAATAATAAAAATAAAATTAGGTCTCTTGGTGAAAATTGAAGGTGCCTTTAGACAATGAAAAAGTAAAAATAAAGGATGTATCTGCAGGTGAAAACCTCTGTGAGGTGCCTAAGGATGGAGGGTTTGATAGTCTCCCTATTTATCAAGAGAGATCACCATTTCTAGTAGAAAAATGAGAAGAGTTCAATCTTGGGACAAAGGACAATCCTAGAATCATTCAATTTACAACATCTTTGACCACTGAAGAAAAACCAGAGTTCACTACATTATTTTTGGAAAGACAAGTTAATTTTGCATGGTCATATGTTGATATGCATGGGTTGGACCCCAAACTTGTTCTACATCATCTACCATTGATTCAAAATGCTAAACTAGTCAAGAAGAAATTAAGGAAAATGCACCCACAGATCGTATTCTAGTAAAGTTTGAGTTGAAGAAGCTTCTGGATGTTAGTTTTATTCATTCCATAGACTATGTAGAATGGATATCTAATCTTGTTCCTTTCACTAAACCAACCTATGGAATTAGAGTGTGCACGGATTTTAGAGATCTAAATGAGGCTTGTCCTAAAGATGATTTCCCATTACCAAACTTTGACATCATAGTAGACCTCACAGCTGGATATGAGATGTTATGACTTATGGACAACTTTTCAGGATATAATCAAATCAGAGTTTCCCTTGAAGATCAACACAAAATAGTTTTCACTTGCGCTTGGGGTACCTTTTGTTGAAATGTTATGCCTTTTGGTCTCAAGAATTTTGGAGCAACATATCAAAAAGCCATGAAAACCATTTTTTTATGATGACATGCATGTACTTATGGAAGACTATGTTGATGAGATGTTGACAAAATCGTTAACAAGAGATGGTCATCTAGTTGTGTTAGAAAAGATTTTCAGAAGGCTAGATGAACATAAGTTCAATTTAAATATAAATAAATGTGTGTTTGGGGTCCAATCAGGAAAAAACCTTCGGATACATAGTATCTTGTAGAGGAATTGAAATTGATCCTGTAAAGGTAAAAGCAATCATGGATATGCTCCCACTATTGGGAAAATAGGAGGGGGACATAACACCCACATACTATGCCATAAAGTGGAAATAGACACAATTCATTTCCCACATTGACCCTTAGAGAGAAAATCATGTAAAAAAGTTTCAACAACACCAATAACAGATTCAAACACATAGAATCAACAGCCATGAAAAGATGAGACAAAAGACATGAACACACAGATATACATGGGAAAACCCTTTATGGTAAAAAAAACCCACACTACAAAAGCCTAGATCACCATTGTATTATTGAACAACAAAATATAGTTATAATACAATATCAGGCTCACGACCTTTACAAAGTTTACATCTTGTTTCATTCTGGAGAAAATTTGACAGCATAACCCCTTGTGACCACCTCTCTCAGCCAGAGACATCTAACAACTACACAACCACATGACTCGACCATCGGCCTCTCAGCCTCTCTGTCACACAGTCGCTCGGCCTTCACCTTTTGCAAGATCCATCTCTCTCACAACGTCTCAACCTCTCAACATACACCCAGATTCTCAGCTAGTTCACACCCAACATCTTGACCTCTCTGCTTGCATCTGGCCTCTCGGCCTACATCCAACATCTCAACCTCCCTCACTTATTCGACACCTAGCTACTTGACCTCCACGCAACCTCTCAGCCTCTGTGCATCATCTTGGTCTCTACCTGGTAGACACGACCAGTACTTGGCCGATTAGCCTCACACCCACCAACCACACGTCCTAGTTACCACCGCTCAAAGTTTCCACCACTCTCTGCTCCAAGCATTAAGATCTGTGAGAGCCCCCACAACCTTTTCCACATCCCGCCTTTCGGTCTACAACTCAGCTTAACCAGGGTTGACCTCTGCTCAGACAGAGCTTCTGCAAGAGACAACAAGCTCCCAAGAATCATCATCTCTATCACTCCCAGAGTATTCAACTACCCTGCCCCTTAGGGTTTCACCTCGAGCCATATGCCATCATAAAATGTTGGTTGTTGGATAGGTAGTCAAAGGAATCTCCATCGTTGATCTTAGGGTTCACCAAAAGTCATTGAGTCAACCCTCGAGCACATGGGCCCAAATTCCATATGTCCTCGACATCATCACCACTTGTTAGCCTTTATCACAATCCACCAACCTATCAGGTCCCAAACGGTCCCCACATCCACGTGACAACTAGTCATACAACTGACGTCACCATCCATGTAGACAGGTCCCACCAAACCATCAGCTTGTTGCTAAATCACTGGAAGACCAAACTTTAGAACCTCTCTGTAGAGGTTACAAAGTTCCTAGAACCCATGACTTGCCGATAAGGGAAACACCCTGCCGCCCAAAGCTCCAACTTCCAAACCTCACGATGGAAGTTACAAAGTTCCTAGAAGCCGTGACATCCTGATAGAAGGATTGCCCAGTAGGGAAGTTAAGAAAATTCTGAACTTTACGACAAGGTTCCCAGGTTAGAACCTGCAGCAATCCTGCGACCAACACATTGTCACCCAGTTATGAACTTTTATAAGACCATGACAAAACTCAATTCGATGGAGGAAAATATAAGTTCCCTAGGAAGCGATCACACTAGTAACTTGAGTCACATTTCTCAACATTCTCCCACTTGACGAAGAACTTATTGGCTCCTTCCAATGCAAACACAAGAATCTAAAACAATGCTTTGATACTCCAATCAAGACACCTACAACGACATCCAAGATGTCCACCAACTTAGGAAATAGTTCCAACCATCCACCACAGGAAAAGGAACAAGCCAAGGTGTATATGCACCAGCCTCAAGAACACAAGCATCAGATCCAACAGATGGAAAAGGCACCAATGCAACCACCACTCCACTGTGCTCACATGCTATACAGAAGCAACAACTTCAAAGCCCGTGACTTGAACACAAACATGAAGCCATTCTCCAGAAAACAATATAGAACATCAGCTAGAACAACCAAAAAACTAGTTACTCCCATCCAACTGATCAACCCACGCGAGTAAAAATAGCACCCAAAACATGTGCTAATCCATCCAATCACCATACCTCCAAGGTACCAACATCAGTAAACTCATGCCAACAACATAGTCAACCCATCAACCATAGAAATAAGCTCCACGTGCCAACTAGTCGAAGAAGACAAAGCACAAATAGGAACTCCCACTGCATGGGTAACGCCAAAGTAAAAGATCAAGGCATATAACAAGTCTACCAACTATTGTGTCACCTTATTCTCCATGTATCTATGAGCACCTGCAACCGATCATCTCATGCTAAACTCCAAATGCAACATTGCACCATCATGAAGTTCTCAAGCATATGGCCAATGCACCCAATACACAAAGAATCACCAGACCATTGTCAAAGCTCCAATCATCAGAACTAGGAACTTATCATGACATCATAATCTACTCATCCCCCTTAGGAGATCCCATGCTCCAGGTGAACATACAATCGTCTCAAGAGCAATGCATCATGCCAAAACTCTAATGTGCAATCAAGAGTATACAATGACATGAAACAAAACAAACTCTAAACCAACATCACCTGTCAAGCACTTCCAACATCTCAACGAAAAACTCCAGGAGTCCTCCATGGCTCAAAGATGTTACAAACCTTCAAATAGTGTCCATGCAAAATGCAAAAGAACCCTTCTACATCAATAGGATCTAAGAGTCCCTCTTGGTAACATCTGCAACACTAAAGAAGATCATTCACCACCACGTGATGAACCCACAGTCACTACTAAAGCTCCCACTAAACTATGACACCGAGATCTCCAAGCATCATGACCAAACATCTGCTAAACTAAAAATCCTCTAGGTCCACAACAACAACATATCCATCTGACAACAATTCCTAGCAGGACCAAGAGTTCCAAACCATCACTATCACAAGCTTACACAAGGCAGTGTATCCAAGCTATCTGTGCCATCGTGATACATGTGCAACAGGTCCCCATAGCCGACTATTTAGGTACTCAACACCATCCATCCTCTTATCTCAAAGTAGCTACACCAATGCACAAGTGACCACAGACAAGGCCAACTAACAAGTCTACACCAATAATGAATCAACCTCATGGATATAGATAGTCAACTTTTGAGTTGTCTCACAACAAACATGTAGGTAAATACAACCCACAAAATTACACAACCCACAACATTACACAACCCATAGATCCATTCAACAGAAACATGAAAACCCACCATCGCATTGGAAACTTGACGAAACTGAGATCTTAAAGAGAACAACAATGTAGACAACATGACTCAAACACCAGATCAAGCTCAGATCTGATTCACCAATCACGTCCACAACGAGCCCCATAGTCAAGAAACACATGAGCACCACCACAAGAATGCTAAGTAACAAATCACATACCAACACTCCCATGTAGAGAAGATATCACACCTCCTCACACCATGCTGAACTGCAACTATATCATCTAGTCACACCCAAAAGCCAGGGTCTAGAAAATAGATTAACAACAACTCCACATAACCGCAAGTTTTGCTTGATTGTATAAAACCTTCAAAACCACAGAGCCATGCAAGTACAAACAACAGTTCAGGAACTCCAGGACCATTTCAAGCCAACTCTAAAACCACCAACATGCACATGCATATGAGAATCCAAGCTATTTCAGAAGCTTCCAGATCATCCAATGACCAACTCCATAGCTTTCATGCAGTCGAGGTACTAGAAAAAATGTGCCTTCCAATACCAGGACAAACCACCTAGCATAAGTGCATTACTCCATGAGTGAATAGAAAACCCAAAGTTCTCCATATTATTAGGGACCCTCCCACACAGATACCCAATATGAAAGCTATGCTTCAACACAACCACGAAGAAAAATATTCCACCCCTTGCATCAGGATCATTCGCTGCCAAACAGGAGCCTTAGACCACACCATTACAATATGATCAACTTTGGTTTCTCCATCTTCACCATCTTCCATGCTGTATGTTGTCTTAGAAACTTAAACAAAAAAGCAAGAGCTTCCACTCATCAAAGGATGAAACCATCAACCAACTCTATTAGCCTCCTACAATGATTTTAATAACTAAGCCTTTACAACCATGATCTAGAGATTGGACATCTAACCTGAATAGCTATTTCAATCACCATGAAGGTGCATTTAACTTGTCAACCCAGGGACATGAACTTGAAATGGGTCAATATAGTATGTGCACTAGGAACTCAATGTAGCCATTTCATTTTATAGCTAAGGAACACACAATACTAAAAATAAATTGCTTGAAAAGGAATGAGACAAACGCTGAACATCAATCAATGACAATGCTAAGTTGAAATGCATAATAGGAATAAAATCTGAGCAACAAACATGAAACTACTATGTCTGCTTTGGCTACAGGAATACTCACAAAATGGAGTTCTAGTGGCTGCAGGAACAGTCGGTGCCAGACTTCTAACTAAGTACTAAACAACAAGTAATACTAAACTAATGCTAAACTAAGAAGATAAATTACTCACCAAGTGGGACCCCTTGGATAAGTATCCTCTAAAACTAATGAGAACTCAGATGCTCGAACTCAGAACTTTATTTTATTCACTATAAATCATGAATACAAAAGAGTAATGTATCTATATTACTGAAAACTAGAGAGGGAAAGTACAATATCAAATCGTGCAACCTCCTGAAGAAGGAGCATCAAATCATTATTTATACTAATAGCTAAACAAGGGAGTCAACTCCACTATTGGGAGGACACCATAAAGGGAAAACAAAGAAAATGGAGTGATGGTAGTTACACATGCATGGAATGGTCATACATGTAGGTCCAAATGTAGATTCAACACAATAGTAATGCCCGTTCATGCTCGATCATTAAAGCCCACTACAAGGTAGTTATGTTCAGTTGCATGGAGAATCTTCTATCTTCGGCCTTATTTGACTTGGAGTGATTCCTTTGCTAGACATTATGGTGCATGCGCAACTGGCAGTGTCTTCCTCAACTTAGCATATTAAATCTGCATGGCAAAGTTAGTATGCATAATAACTGCAAATCTATAACCACCTCAAGGAATATTCATTAACCACATGAAAAATCAATATAGATAATCCACATGATATGCCAAATTTCATTAAAGCTTGTAGAGATAGGATTAAGTCCAATGTCAATGGTTTGAGGGAAACATTATGAAAATACCCACATTTAACTTTAAAGTCCATGACATCTACCAACAAATAAACTATAGATTCTACCCAAAATTAGACCAAAAACTAGGCTCATCACTCCCCCAACCTAACATTTTGCTGGTCCTCCAGTAGGGGAAGGGTTGTTCTTCTACTTGGTAAAAGCTCTGAAATTTGCAACTGATAGCTGTCCAACATCAATGGCTGCAGTGTGTGAATCAGGATCCCAATAAAATCCTCCCAATCTATAAAATCTGTTTCATCTCTGCTTTTTTGCAGTAATGTCAAACTAGTAGAATCTGAAGTTTGGCATGGGCCACAAAAGCATGGGTGGCTGGAAAGTTAGGGGAAGCCAAGATCACCCATGTGTTCTCCCAATATGAATATACCTATCAATCCTTTTTAGTGTTGTAGCATAATTGTGGATGGAATGAGGCTCAACCTATCTCAACTCATCAATTAGACTATTCCATCTTTGTGATAGACATCTTCTCATAGTTTCCTCCTTTGCTGTTGTCTTTACCTCATATTCACTATAAACTACCTCAATCTAGGGCATAATCCTATTGCCATAACTAGGTCTGAGAAGCATTCTATACCATTCTCTATAAATATCCCTTGGGTTGCTTGATTAAGCCCTAACAGGCAGAGGGATATTAGACTCCAATTGCTTATAAGCTCCATGTTGCTATCCCCAACTAATCTCATTTTGTACCCAAGACATAAATGACATCAATTGGAAATACCCAACATATAACAGCAGATTCCAATCATGGTCTTGAGTTACAACATAATTATGTAAATAAAATTCACATAGCAAATTCTTCATTTTAGGGGAGGAAATCCTATAAGCATTGAAAAATTCGATAGGGGTGTCAATAGAAGGATTCAAACCTGAGGCAATCCTTGACAGCCTGAAAGAGAGATATTTCTCTTTTAGGAGCAAAGCATAGACCCTAGGAGGGGTCCTACATTCCAAAATATGTGGTTTCAAAGCTGCCATATCATCCACCCTCTGCTTCAGGGTGGCAATTTCTGTATCTTTATCTTCAATATCCTCATCCCTCTTTTGAATTTCCTTCAATTTATGTTTTTCCTTCTTCCATTCTTCCTCCCTTCTTTGTATTTCTTTCCATAAATTCAAAATTGCTGCACATACTATAAAATCAAGAGGATTATGAATTTCTACTAGTCTTTTTGTTGATGGCGGCTCCTCATATGCCACTATTTGCATGGACTCAGGTTGTCTAGTTATTTTTGGCTATAGGGGAACTGTTTCTTCTTCCATTTCTTGCTATAGGGACTCTCGTTCTTGTTCTTGTTGTGGCTGTAGGAACTCCTGCTCTAGTTTTGGCTATTGCTGCAGGACATCCTACTGCAAGACTTCTTGCTCATGCTGTAGGAAATCCTAATTTTCCTCAAACTCTTTTGCAATGTTAGCAAGATCGGCCAATGTTATATTCGCTGCTTCCCTGAATATATCTTCCCCTTTGACATTCTCCTACCCCATTGGAGCTTTAGGGTCCTCATGTGATGTCTCACCAGGCTTAGGGCTTTCCTGTGGAGGCGTACAAATTGCAACCCTAGCTGGTCTTGATTTCTTGGGAGGTCTCTCACATTTTCCTTTGGCTGCAGGATGAACAGTGTCAACCTTCCTCTTTTTAGAACTTGACAAATTTCTTTCTACAGGTTGTGTTTTAGCTTTCCCTTTTCTCGTTTATGCTTCTCTCTGTTGTGCGCTAGTTTTCATCAGGGTTTAAAGTGGAATGTCATCATCAGAATCTGATGAAGAGCTTTTTTTTTGAGTTCTCTATTTCAGAAGAACTAATTTCCATGGTTTATTCTACTATAGGAGGATTCACATTAGAGCCAACACCAGAGGTTGAAGCACCATGAGTGGCTTCAACTGTGCTCAATCTCCTGCTAGACCTACAGGGTTAAGGTAAAACCATAGGTTGCAACTACTCAGGTCTAATTTGATCAACATTTATAAATTCTTCCCAAGTCATTCCACATACATCATGTAGAGACTTTTCAACCAACAATTTAATCAAACAATGGTGGGAAACATAATTATCCCTACCCTTTTAGGTCTCATCCACCATGATTGAGAGAAGATTGTATAATACATTAGACACATTCATCCTCCTTTTGTGCCTCATGTGATTCAAAAGCTTGAAGTGAAAAGAATGCAAATTTGACAGGCAACCCTCATAGGTGATGTATTTGATAACATAAATGACTATCTGCTTCCATGGCTCGAGTAGAGACATTCTCTTTGTAGCCTGTTTATCAATGCTCAATGGGGGCTCGTTTGGCTCTATAAATTTGGCCCTGGCTGATCTATCATCTCTAGAGGCAGGGTAATTTTTTCCATCAGCTGGTAACCCTGTGATCTCTGTAATTCTTTCCTTAGTTACCACAACTTCCAACCCTTTTACTGTGGCTTTCCCTTTAGAAAATGTCTGGGAAAATTCAAGGGCAATGCTTTCATAAAATCCATCTAGCTTCAGGAAGTAATCTGACCATCCACAGTTTCTAAATTCGGCCAGGAATTGTGCATCCTACAATAAAACATCATGCACCATGGGTTCATTTCGAATTAACCCACCTCCCATTGTCTACAATCAAACAAATGCTCTGCAAATTTTTTCCTACAATTCCCGCCTGAAAATCAAGCTCACATTCCTATAGTACCTGCTAAATTTCCAGTGCCAATATCAACTAAATTTTCTTTTCTTTGTTTCACCTTTTTGCTTGCAACTCAAGATTATGACAAGGTCAATAATGGAAAGAAAGGGAGTGATAAAGGGGAATTATGATGGGAAGAAATGGCGGCTGCAGTTAATGTCACTTCACACATGCAAGCTGTCCTCTCACTCGGATTTCAAATTAGGTCATTTTAAATTTTCTAATGTAGCCTAGCATAAATTGACACATGGGAAATATATTTGCATCTTTTTCTTTCCCCTCCACCCAACCTAAATTTGGACATGTGTCCGCACATGCGAGATGGGAGTGGTGATTTGATAGGGAATAATAACATATTATGCAAACGTCTATACTAACACACAATGATTAAATAAACACACTTAAAAGATGATTAAAGATAGAAATTAATGCGCACATACTTGAATGTGTGGAAGATTCACTACAAAAATTGTGGAGAAAGTATTGCTCGCCCTTTAGGGAATAAATTGAGCAATTAATGAAAATGATGTGGAATGAGGTGAGGTGGAATGAAGTGATGGAAGAGAGAGAAAGGTAGTGATGGATGGGTGAATGGGTGGATGAATGAAGAAATGGACTTCCACATAAGTGAAAGTATTTATTATGAGAAGTACGTACCTTAATTAGCTAGAAGGAGGGACACTAGGTCCATTTCCTTCAGTTGTAGGAAGCTCGATTTCCTTCAGTTGTAGGAAGCTCGGGTGCTGAGTGTTGGGTGAATTGCTACATTAACTCTTCTTTGGAGGCTAGCTTGTGATATAGTCTGAGGCGATGACCATTGACAAGTAATTTAAACCTGACAAGGTCAATGGTAGTAAGCTAAACAACTCCATTAGGAAAGACCTCAACAACTTCATATATAGCCACCTTGTCTGTAATTTTCCTGCATTGTCCTTGTATCTTGAGTCATAGAGAAGGGCCCAATCTCATGGTTGGAATTTCTTGTCCTTGATAAATTTGTCATGCCACTTGATTCTCTAATTTTGCACTACTTCTATATGCTACAGGGCTTCTCTTCTTATCTCATCCAAAGCATTTAGCTGCATTATTCTTTCTCTCTGTGCCTCAAAAATATCTACCCCCAAATCTACTGCAGTCCGCAAAGTCTTATATTTAAATTCATCTGGCATCATATTTGTCTTTCCATACAACAACTCAAATGGGGTAAAGCCTGTAGTTGTTTTCTAGGTTGTCCTATAGGCCCAAATAGCTTCTGGTAATCTATTTTCCCAATCATTTCTATGAATAGGTACTATTTTAGTTAGAATGGCTTCAATTTCCATGTTGGTCACCTCAACTTGGCCATTAGCCTGTGGGTGATAAGGAGTAGACTTCCTATGCCTTATGTTGTACTCATTAACTGGTGTTGCAACAAGGGTTGATGTGAATTGTGCCCCTTGATCAGTCACTATTTCTTTTGAGACTCCATATCTTGTGAAAATATCTTCATAAAGAAATTCTGCAACTTTGTTATCTCTTGCATGCTTCATGGCCTTAACTTCTACCCATTTTGTCACATAATTAGTGCATACCAATATATAAGACTTACCATTTGATGGCGGGTCAATGGGTCCTACAAAATCGAATCTCCATTTATCAAAGGGAGTGATTACTACCTGAGGGCATAGTGGCATCTCATCAGATCTGGTTGGTCTACCCATTCTTTGACATCTATCACATTTTCTAGTATACCTTCCTGCATCCTTGTGGAGTGTTGGCCAGTAGTATCCTATGTTCAAAACCTTCATTGTTGTCTTTTTGGCTACAAATTTTCCTCCACACGGTTTGTTGTGACATGCATGCAAAATGTCATATGTCTCATCTTCTCTCACACATTTCCTCATTACATGGTTTGGTCCAGTATAAAAAAAACATCCAACAATCCAAGAGAAAGGAAAATATTTTTCAATGAGTTCCCTTTTCTCTTTTGGAGAGAAGTGAGAAGGAACTCTATATGTGACCAAGTAATTGGCTATGTCAGCATACCAGGGTGTTTGTACACTGAGGGAGAATAGATGCTCATCAGGGAAAAAGTCATCTATGAGATGATTGTCTTCTGATGTAGTTATCCTTGAAAGAAAATCTGCAACAACATTGACCTTCCTTAGCTTAACCACAATGGTTATATCAAACTCCTACATCAACAATAACCATCTTTCCAATCTACTTGTGATCAAAGGTTTATTCATGAGATATCTAATGGCTGCATGATTAGTGCACACAAAGATTTGGTAGCCTATTATGTAATGTCTGAATTTGTTTAGTGCATAGATTACTGCCAACATTTCTTTCTCTGTCACTGTATAATTGAATTCAGCTCCTTGTAAATTTTTTCTCACAAAGTAAATGACATTTTCAACAACTCCTTTTTGTCCTAAGATTGCTCCTATGGCATAATCTGATGCATCAGTATGGATGTGAAAATGAAGTTTCCAATTAGGCCCTTTGAGTACAAGAGCATGAGTCAAAGCTGCCTTCAAGTCAAAAAACGCCTTGTCACAGTTTTCAGTCCACTGAAATTCAACATCTTTAGTGAGAAGAGTGTACAATGATGCTGCTACCTTGATGAAACACTTATAATGGCCCAAGAAACTCCTAACATCCTTTTATTTTACAGGTGTGGGAAGATTTGTAATTACCTCAATCTTTACAAGATCTACTTGAATTCCATTATGGGAGATGTAGTGGCCAAGAACTGCACCTTCTTGCATCATCATGAAGCACTTTTCACTGTTTAAGGACAAGTTTTGATGTTCACATCTCTGTAAGACCCTTTTGAGTTTTTTCAGTGCTTGATTAAAATCAATACCATAAGTGGTAAAGTCATCCATATAAATTTCCATGCAATCATGAGAAATGTCTGAGAATATGCTGATAATTTCCCTCTGAAAAGTTGCAGGTGCATTGCATAAGCCAAATGGGAGTATCGAATAGGAATAGGTCCCCCATGGATAGGTAAATGTGGTCTTCTCCTGGTCCTTTGGTGCAATTTGGATCTAGTTGTAGCCACTGAATCCATGTAGAAAAGAAAAGTATTGCTTTCTTGCAAGTGTATTCAAAACTTGATTAATGAAGGGTAAGGGAAAGTGGTCTTTCTTGGTGGCAGCATTAAGTTCCTTATAATCAACATAGACTTGCCATTTCCCTCCTTTCTTGGGAACAATCACCAATCAAGACACCCACTGACTATCTGAAATGGGGTCGATAAATCCCGCATCTAGTAATTTTTGCAGTTCTCCTTTCACAATCTCTTTGAGTGTAGGGTTAATTCTTCTTTGTGGATTTCTTACTGGAGTGCAATCATCTTTGATGTAAATTCTGTGTGTACAAAGTTTAGGATCCAATCCCTTCATATCATGATAATCCCATGCAAATGCATGCTGATGGGTCCTTTATAGGTTTTCCAATAACAATTGTTGTTCTTCATTTAATTTACTATTAACATTTAGATATTTTCCTTCTGACACCTGTACTTGTGTAGTTAACTCTATCATGGCTGCTTCATTAACACATGGTACCTTTAGTTCATATGGAAGCAATGTATGGGACATACCTATTGTTGTAGGAAGCATGTGTACATGAATAGTGGTTGCAGGAAGAGTGGTTGTAGGAAGAACGTTTGCAGGAACAATGGCTACATGAAAAGCATGCAGAAGTGTCTTGACTGGAGTAGCAAAATGAGAAGATGATGCTTCTTCCACTTCACAATGGTTCTAAATGATGTTAGCCAATAATTCATCCTCATTCTGGAGCTACATGAAAGAGCTTCTACCTAGCATCATAAGCTATGCCAGAGAGTTAACTTCCTCAACCTCTTCACCAACTTGTGGCCATACAGGATTATCTTCATCATGAGATGGCTGAGCAGGTGGATAGAGAACAAATTTTTTAGTGCTCCGCCCATTTGAAATGGTCATGTCACCTGACCAACATCCAATGTATGCATCTGCAGTTGCTAACCAAGGTCTTCCAAGAATGATGGGATACCTGCCTAGTGTAGCTTTAGGAGAGAGAATCATAAAGTCTGCTAGGTACTCCCTGGAGTCTAGAACTACCACAATATCTTCCACTACACCATCGGGCTTAACAATAGAGCTATCAACAAGCTGCATGATAGTAGGAGTAGATCTCATGCTTGTGATATTTAGTTGTTGCAGGATGTATTTGGTCATTACATTTATTGCCACCCCTAAATCAATCAGAGCATTCTTTACTTGGACTCTGTTTATAACAACTGCTACCACAAGATTTCCTGGGTCATTATACTTGGAAATAGTCACTTTTCCCAACATGATGTTAGTTAGCTGTCCCACCACATGAATTGTAGTTGGGTCCTTCTTTTTTCTACCTGGCTTCTTAAGACATGCCTCCTTGATTGCCTTGCCATAGATTGGAGCATCCTTTATGGCATGAAATAGAGGTATCTAGACACACATATGCTTCAGCTGATCCAAGATATCAAAAGTCATATCCTCCTTTTCTTCCTTCTTCTTGGAAACTTCCAATTTCTGAGGGAATGGTGGTTCTTGTTTAGTCTACTTGACTTGGACTGGTTCAAGATTCATAGGTACACTTGGCTGAATGGGATCATTCAGAGGTTCCTCTTCCTCTTCCACATGAAGCTCAGTGATAATGGGCTTGGAAGGGGCTGGTAGAGTAGTTCCTGAATGCAAGTGGATGCCACTTATAGTCACAATATATGCAGAGAATTGATTTGAATCAACAGAGTATGTAGGCTGCTGCTGTGGTTTGTTATTTGGATTGGGTGTGGGATGGGCTGGTAGCTGAGTAGGTTTAGGTGCATTTGAGATTGGATTAGCAGGTGGAGGCATTATAACAGGTTGCTAGGGTTGAGAAGGTGGGTACACGTAACTAGCTGTCTAGGCCAACCATTGCTATCCTCCTCTCTACTGATTTGTTTGTTGCCAATTTCCTGGAGGTGGCTCCCAATGCCCTTGAAATTGCTGCCAATTCCTCTGAGGTTGCTGACATTGGGGTGGAGAACTCTGATGAATGGTTCAAGAATTTGGAGGGTTACTCCAAGGTTGTGGTTGATATCCTCCATAACTAGATGGATATGAGGCCTGCCATTGGTTACTAGATGAATAGGAATTAAAATATCGCCCAACATAGGATAGTGGATCCGGTGGCATACCTTGTCTTAGAACCCAAGGCTTCTTTTGTGCAACATAGTAGACTTGGTCTTCTTCAATCTAGATTAGTTTGAACTCGGGTGGAATCTTCTTGCTTTGAATATTAGCTACCATCTTGCATCCACAGTCCTTCTTTTGTCTGCAATGGGGGAAATACTCTGTCAACATTGCCTCTACCTCCTTTTGCTTCTTCTTGGCCTGAAGTGTATCTAGCTGAGTAGCTAGGTTATTTATAATATCTTGCTTGAAGTCTTCCAGCAAATGAGTAATCTCCATTCTTGAAACTCCACTGGTAGTTGAATTACCCATAGAAGGTTGGTAAACTCTCATCTTCTTTGAAGCTGCCCTAGAGTAGTCCTAAAATATTTTCTGGATATCCTCCCAAGGAACTTGGGAGATATCTCCTCCTCCCATGAGGTTCAAGTCATCAGTGCAGCTATCATTTATTCCTCTCAAGAAAAGAAATTTTTTTGAGTCTTCATTAAGTGTATGGTGTGGAGATTTTTGCAAGAAAAACAAAAACCTTGCATTGTAATCTTCCAGGCTCTCATCTTCCTTTTGCTACATCTTGAAAATGTCACCTCCTCTCATGTCATTGCCCCTAAAATATTCCTTGTATTTCTCAAGGAATTTTGTCTTCATGTCTTCCCAAGTTTCCACAGTATCTCTACCTAGGCTCATGAACCATCTTAATGCATCCTCTTTCAAAGTGGTAGGAAATAGCTTAAGCCTATGAGAATTAGTAGTATAATCAACTCCTGTAGAGTATGTCAAACTCAAATAAAAAGGTATCAGGATATTCCGTGACAAGTCCATAAAACTTTGGGAGTGCTGAGGCAAGAATGCTCTTGATGTTGTCAACTTCATTTTGATGGGCAATGGGGAAAGGAAAAGCTAGTTGGTTAGGTCTGTTCCTATTTGCATCACCCATGCCTACTTGATGTGGTTCCGAAGCAAAGTGATTCTCAAGCCGATTTTGATCTTTAGAGGAGACTTCAAAACTAGCTAGATCAGGATATGCATCAACAAAGGGGTGTGAATCTTCTTCTTCTTCTTCTGATAGATTCTGGTATTCAACTAGCTGGAATGGATTAGGATTGTTAGGAAGGAATCTCCTATAAGCATCCGTTCTCCTTCCTCTATGCATGTGGTATCACTCACTATCAGTCAACTCACACAAAAAAATGGTAAATAATAAGGGGGGTTATTACTTCCTAAATGAGGATATACTAAGAAAAACTTCCAAAAACACTGCAACAAGAAAAAATACCAATGACTCCAAAAGACTCCCTAGTTTGACACCATCCCTGGCAACGACACCAAAAATGTTGGCCTCCTACAATGATTTTAATAACTAAGCCTTTATAGCCATGATTCAAAGATTGGACATCTAACCTGAATAACTATTTCAATCACCATGAAGGTGCATTTAACTTGTCAACCCAGGGATGTGAACTTGAAATGGGTCAACACAGTATGTGTACTAGGAACTCAAAGTAGCCATTTTATTCTATAGCTAAGGAACACACAATACTGAAAGTAAATTGCTTGAAAAGGAATGAGACAAATGCTAAACATCAATCAACGACTATGCTAAGCTGAAATTCATAACAAGAATAAAAATATGAGCAACAAATAGGAAACTACTCTGTCTGATTTGGCTGTAGGAATAGTCACAAAATGAAATTCTAGTTGTTGCAGGAACAATCGGTGCCAAACTTCTAACTAAATACTAAACAACAAGTAATACTAAACTAATGCTAAACTAAGAAACATATTACTCACCAAGTGGCCCCCCTTGGATAAGTATCCTCTAAAACTAATGAGAACTCAAAACTTTCTTTTATTCACTATAAATCATGAATACAAAAGATTAATGTATCTGTATTACTAAAAACTGGAGAGTGCAATTACAATATCAAATCATGCAACCTCTTGAAGAAGGAGCATCAAATCATTATTTATACTAATTACTAAACAAGATAGTAAATCTATGACCGGGAGGATGCCATTTAGGGAAAACAAAGAAAATGGAGCGATGACGGTTATGTGTGCATGGAATCTGGTCAAACATGCAGGTCCAAATGCAGATTCAACACAATAGTAATGACTGTGCATGCTTGATCATTAAAGTCCACTACAAGGTAGTTACGTTCAGTTGCATGGAGAATCTTCTTTTGTCAACCTTCTTTGACTTGGAGCAATTCCTTTGCTGGAAATTATGGTGCATGTCCAGATGGTGGTGTCTTCCTCAACTTAGCATATTAAATGTACATGGAAAAGTCAGTATGCATAATAATTGCACATCTATAACCACCTTAAGGAACATTCATTAACCACATGCAAAATCAATATAGATAATCCACATAATATGCCAAATGTTATTAAAGCTTGCAAAGATAGGATTAAGTCCAATGTCAAAGGTTTGAGGGAAACATTATGAAAATACCCACATTTAACATTAAAGTCCATGCCATCTACCAACAAATAAACTATAGATTCTACCCAAAATTGGACCAAAAACTAGGCTCATCAGACTACTCCATATTTCTTCAAGCCCGAGACTAAGAAATATTCATAGAAGGAATACCCAGAACGACAACACACTAGGAAGAAAAACACATCCCTGAAGAAGGCTCTGATACCACTTGTTGGGAAAATAGGAGGGGGACGTAACACCCACATACTAGGCCATAAAGTAGAAACAGGGACAATTCATTTCCCACATTGACCCTTAGAGAGAAACTCATGCAACATAGTTTCAACAACACCAATAACATATTCAAACACGTAGAATCAACAACCATGAAAAGATGAGACAAAAGACATGAACACATAGATATACGTGGGGAAAACCCTTTTCAGGTAAAAAAACCCCACACTCCAAAAGCCCAGATTGCCATTGTATTATTCAACAACAAAATACAATTACAATACAATATTAGGCTCACGACCATTACAAAGATTACATCTTGTTTCATTATGGAGAAAATACGGCAGCATAACCCCTTGTGACCTCTCTCAGCCAAAGACATCTCACGACTACACAACCACATGACTCAACCACCGACCTCTCGGCCTCTCTTTCACACAGTCTCTCTCCCTTCACCTTCTACAAGATCCATCTCTCTCACGGTCTCTCAAGCTCTTGGCATACACCTAGGTTCTTAGCTAGTTCATGCCTAGCATCTTAGCCTCTCTGCTTGCATCTAGCCTCTCGACCTACATCCAACATCTCAGCCTCCCTCGCTTATTCGACATCCAAACACTTGACCTCCATGCAACCTCTCAGTCTCTGCGCATCATCTCGGTCTCCACCTGGTAGCCATGACCAATACTTGACCTTTCAGCCTCACACCCACCAGCCACACCTCCTGGTTATCGCCACTCACAGTTTCCACCACTCTCTGCTCCAAGCATCGAGATCCAAGAGAGTCCCCACAACCTTCATCATATCCGACCTTTTGGCCTGTAGCTCGGCTTAACCAGGGTTGACCTTCGCTTAGACATAGCTTCAACAAGAGACAATAGGCTCCCAAGAATCAGCGTCTCTATTTCTCCCAGACTATTCAACTACTGTGCCCCTTAGGGTTTCACCTCAAGCCATACACCATCATCAAATGTTGGTTGTTAGATATGTAGTCAAAAAAATCTCCACCGTTGATCTTAGGGCTCACCAAAAGTCATCGAGTCAACCCTCAAGCACATGGGCCCACATGCTATCTGTCCTCCACGTCATCACCACTTGTCAGACTTTATCACAATCCACCAACCTATCGGGTCCCAAATGGTCCCCACATCCACGCGGAAACTAGCCGTACAACTGACATCACCATCCATGTAGACAGGGCCCACCAAACATCAACTTGTCACTCAATTGCTAGAGGACCAAACTTCATAACCTCTTTGCAGAGGTTACAAAGTTCCCAGAACCCATGACTTGTTGATAAGGGAAATGCCCTGTTGCCCAAAGCTCCAACTTCCAAACCTCACGACGGAAGTTACAAAGTTCCCAAAAGCCATGACATCCTGATAGAAGGATCGCCTAGTCGGGAAGTTAAGAAACTTTTGAACTCCATGACAAGGTTCCCAGGTTAGAACCTGTAGTGATCCCGCGACCAACACACTGCTGCCTAGTTATGAACTTTTAGAACACCACAAAAAAACTCAAGCCGATGAAGGAGGAAAAGATAAGCGTTCCAGGAAGCAATCACACTAGTAACTTGAGTCACATTTCTCAACACCCACCTACCAACATAAGTTAGTTGAGAACTCTACAAGGAAGATTGCAGTCAATTCAAAGGTTCATTTCCCACATTAACTCATTTGACTACAAAATCTGACAAAAATTTCTGAAAAAATATGTATAATTTGATGTATCGTCAGGTGCTTGTAAAATTTGATGTGTAATTTTCAATTTTTTGAAAGTTTATCCTCGACGTTCGTCAAAATTTTGACAAACCTGGGTTTCGTCGAAATTTTGACAAACATGATAAATAGAAAAAAATCAAATTGTGCCCGACATAAAGAAAAGTAAGTTCGCTAATTTATTTCGACAGTGTTTTGCTCTACTTGAGATAGTTTGTGGAGAACTAAGGAAAATTTTCTTGGGAAAAATCAGAAAAATTTCAAGAAGATATCGCCAGGTTGAGGGTAGTCACTGTGTTTTTGCAGAATTCAGTTGTGAATTCATATTTGTAGTTCCAGGTTTGAAAATCATATTTTAAAGCAACATCTCATCAGATTTCATTTTTAGAGGTTTAGGGTTTTGAGAATTTCATGTGCAAATTTTGTTGTGTGGAATCACCATAAGATCACAACCAAGGAACAAATTCTTGTGACTGTAATTATGTGATCCATAGATCTATTGGTCATGTGGCATAGTTGTGCTATAACAAATACATGATGCATTCATGTGTGACCCAAGTTTAATGTGGCTATGTTGTGATAGAAATGAAGGCACTCATATAATGTAGTTAATTCAGGTTGTATAATGTAGGTGTCAATCATCATTGGGTGCATTCAGGTTGTCTCAAGTTTAACAGGTTAGGATGCAATTATAGCATGATCGAAGAGTGATTACCTCTTGCTGCAATAAAGAGCCTATAACTTTGGTTGATATGCAGAGTGGTTGTGTTATATCAATTATGTAGTGCATTCAAGCACAACCCATGTTTAATGGGCTATTCTAGAGAGTGATCAATATTTTCTAAACCTTATGAATGTTACTTAAAAGTGTATAGCTTAAACTACAAACCAAGTTTGTTACATACTTGAATGCAATCTTGGGTTACCACAAACTATAATAATGTGATATGCTAATAACCATTATGGAAAGTATTAAAGCAAGATCCATGCTATATAGGATACATTTCCCTGATTAGGTTTACATACCTTAATGATCAAACATAAGCTTCCCACACACTCTAGGATACAATCCAAGATCATACCACAACTTTTTCAAGACAACTAATTTTCTGACCCAAGATTTAAGGTTGTTTTTTAATACCAACAGAAGCATTGGTAAGAGCATGATTAGGGTACAAACCCTAGGCCTCCGTAGAAACATAAACAATAACTCTAGCTGATTAGTGAGGTTGCAATACTAGAAAGATTGAGACATTGTAGCTAATAACAAAATCTTGCAATCTAAAGATTGTAGCCAATAACAAGCACATTATGTAGCTTAGTGACATTTGTAAATGCAATCTACGGTAAGAAGAATGACAGTCACTTGAGATGTGACAGTCAAAAAGAGGCTGAGCAGTGACAAGATAATAAAACTCAAACCTTGCATAGTAAAGTGGAGATTTTAACAGTGAGTTTCCTTACCCCCTTGCTGACCTTAAGGGTTTTTCAAATGCTTTGGTAGTGTTAGACAAGGCAAATGCAATAAGGGAATGACTGTCCAAATGAAGTAACAGTGGTAATCATAGGTTCAATGTTTCTTCTTAGCCATTAATATTGTATAATGGAGGTAGTGGATTGCATGTTTGAGCAGTGTTTTGAGACTCACCAAAGACGGGAAAATAGTGAATAATACCTTGTGGACTGTGAAGTAGTGTCACTAAGGTTGAAGGAT